>ML675614.1:5601792-5649174 GCA_007922155.1 Mesoclemmys tuberculata | reverse complement strand
GGTCTTTCTCCGTGTTAGCAATTCCCCCCAGCTTCGTGTCATCCGCAAACTTTATTAACACATTCCCGCTCTTTGTGCCAAGGTCAGTTATAAAAAGATTAAATAAGGTCAGTCCAAGAACCGATCTTTGAGGGACTCCGCTAGTAACCTCCTTCCAGCCTGACAGTATTAATGGAAATAGCAACAGCAGGACAAACAAGGTTTGTTAAAGTTTTGCCATATGATTTCCATCCAATGAGGCAAATCCTAGGCACTGATTTTGTTCTCAATAAAATCAATGGCAAAACTCCCATTCACTCTAGTAGTGGAGAATCAAGCCATGTACACTAATGGAAGCTGATTCTTTGTTCTCACAGTTTCCATGTAAAAATCACTAGAAGGGGAATCACTGCACTCGTTTTAAAATATGCACTTGATAAGAATGCTGTGAACAGCAGGTCAAATCCCTCCCAAGCCCTGGAATATGGGTGTGTATTTCAGTTGTTCTTTTAATTTAATTAATTCACTTAATTAATTAAGTGAAGCTAAAACAGCCTTATTAAACAAAGAAATTGCACAATAAATATAACATACTAGCAAATGGTGCCTTATAAAAACCAATGGGGACTGAAACACTGGGGAATTGTAGGTCCAAAATGTGAATGTAGCTTTACGTTTTATTTACAATCACCTTACGTTGTCTCACAAATGGCAGAAATGGTTCTCCAAAGAGGTATTAATATCACACCAAATTAATGTATAAAAACTAATATGGATATCAAGGATAGGGGTTTACCAAAAGAGAAGAATGTAGGGACCATACAAATGATTTCAACATAAAGTGTTAGCACACAACCCTTATATGCCTAATCAGCCTACTGCGCTAAGCACTTTAAAAACATAACATGTACTTTAAAATAAAATGTGCTGATGTTTGATTTGTGTGTGAAACTCAATATGCCTGGTAGGCTTGCTATCAGTTACGGTCCAGTTATTGCCACTAGTGCATAAATTGAACTGAAAACTTTTGGGGGAATTTTGATAGCATATACCCTTCACAGAACAGGAGCAATTAAACCCTATTTGTTAACAGTTACACCTTTTTAAATTTTATTTTTGGTAAGTAAGGCCGAGGTTTCCCTATTATAACTAATGTCAGATGCTGGAACTTTCTTGTAAAATAAACAAGAGTTTCTCATCAGTATGATTTTTAAGAATACAGGCTAAAATTCAATCTGCCCTGCATCTCCCCGAGTCAATGGCTGTGTGTGTGGAACTAGGTGGGATGAAGACGAAATTCACTGCTTCAACCCAGGGCCTGGCCACAAGAATATAATGCAGTTCTGTGGCAGCTCCTCCAATCTATGGGATGTCATAGTGGCTGCTGACCACAGTGGATTTGAACTGGGTAAGAACAAATGTTGTTGCTCTTCCTTAGCCTTTCCCTTATTCAGAGCAAGCACAGAGTCCTCCTCTGCTGAAAGCGGGAGATGCAGAGTGCAGCCATCACACGGACTTGTGCTGCCCCTCCATCCTGGGTTTGTCCTGCCCATTAGAAGTACATGCTTTAGAGAACCTAGACAAAGCAGTAAACTTAGAAGCTAGTTTTCAAAGGCACAAAGGGCTGTTAGGTGCCCAACACAAATGGGCTTTCAATGGGAAATAGGGAACTTTGTCCCTTTAAAAATCTCCCGTTTAATATTTTCAGCAGCTTTCTAACACTTGAACCATTTGTGTGTTGTACTGGTAGATTACACTGTGAACAGTGAGAAACTTTGCTGAACCTTTTCAACTGGGTCTTCCTACATGTGTAGACAACCCCTAAACACCATGGTGCCCCAAACCCAACTGGGGTCTTTAGACACTATCATAATATAAATAATAAAAATAATTATACTGGAATGTATTGAACTGTTCAACAAAAGTCTGTAAACTGTAACCTGACGGGATACAGTATGTTTCTGAATGATGATTAATACCACTGGCTTTAAAATTAAAATAAGACAATTTTATATTAGAAGACCAACTCCGTGGAAGAGGAATAATATAATAACAAAAATATATAGTGGCTGCCCTCAGGTGAAACATTAAGCTCTTATGTTCTGAGATGCTCTGTGGCATCTGCTCCTGGTTCTATCTGTGGTAGCCTGAGATATGCTAAGGACTATCAATTTAGCAGAGGGTGCTACTGCTCTTCTGTAGGATGTCAAGAATATGCGGTAGATTAGTCATACCAAGTGCATTGGGGGAAAACAGTTCATTTCTTATCAAAAAGGGAGTAAAGTATCAGAACTTGTTTACTACTGTTCCTTCCTTGAAGGAGACCTCCTGTGAACAGATGCATCACATCATTCTCGATGATTTATTTGGTGATAGCACTGAAAGAGCAATGGGCTACTCTCCTGGTTCTGCATTTTCATTGGGGTTTTTTTTTCAGTTCTTTTAATTGCCTTTGTTATCAGAGACTCTTATTTGTACAGCTATCTGCTCTGTAGAAAACATTACAAATGCAATTTATCTTCATTATAAGTTACTTCTCTTATTACAGATCATTCTTAATATAAATTTCCCACATACTTTCCCACTACAGCATTTAGAAGCATTGGCAAAAAGAAAAAAATCGTCCCTCAGAAATATTGTGGTCAAATCTACAAATTTCAGGAATAAACAGACACTGTGCTTTCATGAGACACATTAAATTTATCTTGACTAGAAAGCTGTAAGACATACTGTATTTTTCATTTAAAAATATTATGTAGGGAACAGTAGAAAGAAATCCATACTATTAATCTTAAATTGTGCTGTTAGCTACAGACCTCTACTACAAAGTTGTTAAGCTGTGTGAGAGACAAGAATAAAATACTGTAATTCTGAGAAAAAGATACTAATCCCTTACTTTTAACTTCTCTGTATAATTCCCCCTACAAAAAGTATTTGTCAATTTGACAAATAAAAAGGCTATTCAGATAACTTGTGCTATTAAAAATCAAATGAATAATACAGAGGAAACCTAGCTAAAAACACATTCATACGATTACACTCCCATATAAACTGACATGCAAAAATACCAGCATTGCTCTAAGGACTTCAATGGGCTACAAGAATTTACACCAAAAGGGATTCTGTCCCATTGATGTCTCCCTATTGTTCAAATGCAGAGCTCGTAATACCTGATATATTTGTTCTCCAGGCCTAAACTCTGCTGAATGGAGATTGCTAATTGTCAAAGACACTCTTGGTGATGAGACAGACTGAAAGCAGCTGAAAAAAGGCAACAATATTTTACTGAATTAAAAGACAAGAAAGCATTTTGAAACCAAGGGCTGGAAGTCCTGTTAGCTGGGAATGGGTGAGAGCTTGGTTTGGTCTCATGACAAACTTCTTAGTGAGATCTTCCCAGTCTCATCATATGGTCAAAACTCTATGTGATCAAGGCAACAATAATGTTATCCACCCCTCACTTTAAGTGATGGAATCCACCAAAAACAGCCCAACCTCCATCAATACAAGTGATCTGGACATTGTTATAGAAAAAATAATATCTCCCCAGTTTCCTGACCACGGTGCAGTGGAGAGGTCACTCTCACCCACTGACAGCTGTGTGATGGCAGCTATTTCAGTCCCTTCTGTCAGGGCCATCAACCTGGTTGTTAATGGTTTAAGAATGGCAGTCCTGTGAGAAGAAAGGAAAACTACAAAGAAATCCCACCCTAATGCATTAGAAAGAAAAATACCTAATTGGAGCTGTGCACAAAACAGACAGACAAGTGATAATAATAGTCATGCTACAGAAAATAATCCATTAAGAAAACAGGCCAAAAGCTGCAAAACAAAGGAACTGACACCTGTGCTATAAAGGGGGAATTTATTCACACATGGCATTGCAGATGGCAGACTCAGACCACCACAAGCTCCAGCTTCCACTTAGTATTGTGCTCCCTCTGCACCCAGCAGGTGAGATTTCAATTGCCATAGTTCAGCATTAAAATCCCGTAAGGGGTAAAGTTAGCCCGTTATAGGTATGTGATGTGCTTTAGTAAAGATTTCAGTATTTATCAGTGTACAAAGCTAGTATATTAAAAAGCAAGGTTCACAAAACACAATGACTTCTGAGGCTTGATGGCAACTATTCAGTTGCAGTGTAGGAAATATAAATTCATAGAGTTTGACCTAAAATTTCAGCAGAAGTCAGTGTAACCTGTAGGTGCTAAATTCCACAGTCTCCTGTGCCTTGGTGATTCCCAGGGCATTTTTATCCTGGGTTTCTCCCTCTGGTTTCTGTGTACCTTTATCATTCTGTTACGTAGACCCCAAAAAATTTGTTTTGCCTCTACATTTAATAAATCTGAATGAAACACAAATTTACACTGATAACTAAAGATTTCCATAATGGAATGCAAAGCAAAACCCTAAAATTACTTGATGTTCAATGCCTCTTACTTATAATTCATTTTAAAATCATAAACGCTCCTATTAAGGTAATGAAATAACCACGTACCATGGACAGCAGTCCTGTACATGTGTTTAATATTATGTAATTGCTCAGAACATTGAAATGTTCAAATACTAAAGCATATGGACTTCTGAAAGGGCTCTTCTATCCTGGGGTTAAATCCTAGCCCTACTGAAATCAACAGGAGTTTTGTTATTGACTTCAATGTGGCCAGGATTTCACCCCATGTATATTATTTTATATGGATACCCTCTGGTTTAATATCTTATTCCTAGTCATATGATGTTGAGAGAATGAAGCCATCATTTCTCATTTTGAACGATAAATGCCATAGTAACAGCGAAAAAGACCAGTAATTCTAGAATTAAAATATAAAAGTCCAGACCAATTCTTTCACGCCTATGGGACTTTCCATATTTCAGCCTCACATGGTTATAAGATACTTGACACCTACTTTGAGAACAATAATTCAAATGACAAAGCTTGCTTTTATGCATAAGAAACAGTTGTTACGCTCCAATAAAGGACATATTTTCTGCGCTATATTTTGATATCTATCAATATAAATAATCTTAAATATTTAATGAGTTGCCCTGTTTGCTTTAAAAAAATGTGTAAATATTCATCACCTGTTTGAGAAAGTTTCACTTTTCCATTGCAGAAAATAAAGGATTCAAAATAACTAGCTCAGGGACAATCAATCAAAGATGTCAAGACATCCATGCATCTTGAATGGCGGATGGGCCAAGCATTTCCCAGTTATTCAAAGTCTAAAGACATCAGCCACTTGTAGGGATAAATTATAAGTTTCAACCAACCTTAATGAGTCAGAACACAGTGGAAAAAGCTGATGAAACTATAGTGCTAAAACTCTGGTTACCTTACAGTAACTCTTTATTACAATACTGTATGATGAAATGACCCATGCCACTGTAATCAATGAGCCAAATTCAGTCAACTTTGCGCAGGGAAGTGTAAATACTCTTGTCTACACCAGCTTAGCCCACTGCACTCCAGAGGAGTCAACTTTGCTGAACACCCAAAACAGAAGTTGGTGACACTTGCATGCCTGAAATCTGGCGCCTGGCACCGTCCAATACCAATGGATAACTTAACTTTGTACATATAAAATGTCTATGCAAATTGTACCGAGTCATTAAAAAGATATTATTCATGAATCGAAACTGAGAAGGGTCTTATATTATTACAGAGCTTTCAAAACAAGTCCAATATTGGATCCACCAGAATGAAAAGGAGGTTGGAGTATCTGGTTCCAAGAAGAAAGCACACGACATTGCAAACTAGGAGCAAAGTTCTGTCTCTGCATGGGAAAAAAACATCTCAGCTAAGGGGAGGCATACACTGATCAGCATTGGATAGTGTGTAACATTAGGGATTCTCCTGTCAGAAGAACAGACATTATTAGTGTGCATCTCTCAAAAGGCCTGAGCCACAGAAGGCACAAAAATGGTTTAGAAAGGCATGTTGGAGACTACCTTAGAGTGTTACTTTTATTTGACACTTGCCCATGCATCCTGCAAATGGGACAATTAACATGCCATCTCAAAACAGTGTCTCCGATAAACTGAGAGGATGTGGACGGACGCGTGAGCACGCTGCCAGAATGACATCTTCTGAGATGAAGAATTGCCAAGTAAAAAAAATATCTCATGTCAGGAAACTAAGTCACGTGTCCCAGCAGACCAAGAGCAACGGTAACATTGCTGCCTGCAGTTTGAACAACAGCATGAAGTTCACTCCCTCTATCAGTCGAAGTCACTATCATCAGGAAAATGATCTTCCAAATAAGAAAGCTGATCTCACAGGACCTCTGTGGCTCAAAGGAGCTTTCACCAGCTTAGTCAGGACAACATTAATATCACATAACACAGGGATATTTTAACCAGGGCTTTCCAAAAGCATCAGTCCCTGCAAGCACATGATACGAAAAGGTTGCAGAGACACTGGTGTACTTTACATTAGTTCGCAATAGGCTTAAATGGCTTCTACATGAACTCAGACGGCGCTCATGTTTAAGTTTGATTCCGACAGCTGAAGGAGCTAAGTCAAACAGTTTTATATGAGGCAAGAAAAGAGACCCACATGCAACCCTTTTCCAGCTTGGAATGTTAAGCCTATCAGGTAAACGGCTTTTAAAATGCCACGAGGATATAAACCACTTCCTTGGACTCACCACAGCAACACATCAGGAGGCAGGCTGTCAGGGAAAAGTCTTCTGGGCTGGCGTAGAGGGGGGAGTTGCTCTTGTTCTGAGTAATTATCTGAGATCAGACACTCACCTTGATGGGCTGATGGTGGCCATTTGCAACAGAGCAGAGAACAAACCTGATTGGGCCCGTATGACGTTACGAAAACCATCAAACCTCTTTCTGGTCTTTGCTGTGATGCTTGCCACCAGAACTACTGCTAGAAAGCCATCAAGGACCTTTTCCCATAGCAGATCTTGCAAGGCATCTCTTGCAGTTCTCTTCTCAGTGCTAGGTGCAGATGTGGTAGCTTTTTGTTCAGACACATGGCACTGGAGGGCATTCTGATCTGCCCTTTCCTGACCCAGAGACTATTCACAAACAAGAATCTATTACAAGTGGACTCATTCTGTGATTGAGTTTTGCTGACCAAATACTTGATGTTGAAGCCTGCGCTCCCACCTTTTGGATTATCAGGTCTCTATGGGTATGTCTACACTGCAATTAGGCACCCATGACTGGTCTGTGCCAGCTGACTCGGGCTGCAGGGTTGTTTAATTGAAGTGTAGACGTTCCAGCTTGGGCTGCAGCCTGAACTCTGGGACGCTCTCGTCTCGCAGGGTCCTAGAGCCCAGGCGCCAGCATGAGCCCAGGTAGCTACACTGCAATTAAACAGTCTTTCAGCTCAAGCCCCACAAGCCTGAGTCAGCTGGCAGGGATCAGCCGTAGGCTCTTAACTGCAGTGTAGAGATACCCTAAAGGTCCTTGGGGAGTTCAGGGCTGCTCATCTCCAGAATATTGATGGTGCTGAAGTTATTCCTGGAGAGTCCAACCTGCTTGAATGTAGAGTTTCTATGCACGGGCTCCTCATCCCAGGATGAGCATGTCTGTGGTGACTGCAGTTTGAAGAGTGGGCATAATGTCCCCACTGAAGATTGTCTCTGGATTGCCTCTGGGCCAGAGAGCAGCTGTCCCCAGTGCAATCTGGGCTCCTTCCTTTAGAGGGTATTTTGTTCAGTAAGGTTGTAAGGTCAGGTTTACAATGCTCATGACCTGTATGTCCAAAGAGCTATCAGCTGGGCGGAGGGGTGGTGGTGGCTCTCGCGCCAACATACTACTACTACTCTCAAGGACCGAAAAGCTGAGAGCTTGAGGTGAACTGCCTGTCTCACTTAAGGGAGCATAAAACCCAGGAACAAGAAGGTATATTTAGAGAAACTTAATTACAAGCAGGGCCTGGGCACCGGTGACCTTTGCCAATGCAGACAGCAGGTGTTGATTCTCAGGCAAGTGTGAAAGGAACCTGTTGTCATGCAGAGGCTTTATGTAACACTCATTTCACTGCAAAGATCCAGAATGAAATAAGCCTGATGATTATAGACGACAAATCCCTAGATCATTTTTCTACAAAGATCATTATAACAATGCAACAGTCCCATTTTATTGGTGTATATACAGCTGCCGATGGTCATGTTCTATAATTATTTATCTTGTTCCACAAACTAGGTGATCATCAGGGAATAAATAACTGGGGGAAAGGTCACATGTTACCAAGCAATGCTTCCCCTGCTCTTTGTTAATGTGTTAACCTTATTCAAAATACTGACAAAATACACCTATTTCAGTAAGTCCACTAATGAGCAGTTACTTCTGGGCTTTAATAAAGGGGGCAAAGTTAATTGAAAACTACTGTTTATTTAGTTAATTTGTCATTTACTAATCCCTTTCAGTTCCCTGAACTAGGCCATTCTAATTGATAGAAATGGTATGCCATCCTTCATCGGCTACTGTCAAAAACTACAAAAAAAACCCTAATTATTGAAGAGCTAATAAAAATTAAAGTGAAAAGCCAACATTGTCACAGGATTGTCTCTGATACTGTATGTATATGCTTATGGAGAATGAGATATTTCTTTTCAAAGCATGAGCATTCCCCCCCCCTTACAACAACATTCTATGCCATTTACTTACTTGTAACAACTACAGGTGGGATTTTCCAAAAGTACTTGGAATTGCCCAATTCAGCTCCAACTGAAGTCTCTCATAAAACTGGCTTCAACTGGACAGGAGGTGGGCTAGCCCTGAGTGTGCCTTTGAAAATGCCAATCCTACATCTCTTGAACAGCTGCACCATTGCTAATGTAATAATTCACACTGACATCAGATGTGACATTCTGAGCCCTTGAATTGGGTCTATTCGCATGTTTACATGTTTGCAGGATCGGGGCACTAGTTACGACAAGAAAGCATGCTAAAAACCGCTAAAAAGTTGATGAAAAACACGGTCAATTTGCATTAGGTGACACACACTTGAATATTTTCACTGCTTCACATTTTTTTCATTATAGCTAAAGTGATTAAACACTAATTAAACAGCTGTACCACCTAAGAGACCATTCAACTGCCAGATACACATTTTAAAAGTGAAAATATTTCTTCTGAGTTCTAAAAGAGCATGCTTGTCTAGAAAGAGCGCTCAAGCCAGGCATACACATATTGTGCCAGCCTTCTGCTTCGTATGATTTCTTAGGATGCGCAAGTTGCATCCTGGTTGACAGACTGATGAATTAAGAATTTCCTTTCAATTAGGGCAGTAGGGGCTGAACGTTCTACTAAACTCAAAACCTAATCCGTGCACTCTTATAACCCAAAATACATGAAGGTGTGGCATAAAGATGATATTAGCATGACTCTGGGATAGCTGCATTACTCAGGAGTCCAGATACAATTTGGTTATGGAGGTCACAGATTCTGTGACTTCAACAGATCTCTGTGGCTTCCATTTCAGCTTTGGCCCTGGACAGCAAGGCTCGGGAAGTCAATCTCCTCTCCCCCACCAAACCTCCTTGTGTGAGGCATTGGTTTCCATGATTTATGGTTTATTGCCTATGTTCTACCCATGAATTTTAATAAAAATCCTGTGCCAAAATCTTAACGTTACTTATGAGTGCTGAAACCATGTAAGAATTGTGTGTGTTTGTCTGTTCAGGTTTCTGAGTATCATCTTGATGGATCTAGCTCTCTCTATTTTGCAGTTTCTCTAAATTGCTCACTTTTTCTCTTTCTATGAGCTGTCCATATTAACACCTGCCATGCAAGTTGTGTTGGTGAGATCCTTAAAGTATATCGTGAATATGTCCATCATTGTCTTCTTACTATATTTGATGGTTTAGATTGGCTTGTACCCCTTAGAATTTCTGATACTGCAAGAAACTCTTTCGAATTGACTCTGAAGATGTTCCATGGGCATTTATGTTGGAATGAATGGATTCCCTTATCAATTTCTGTTGCCGGTTTTCATGATTCTGCTCCACCAAGGAGGACAGACATGATGCCGGTGTTAAAAATGTATATCTTTGTGTTAGTGACAATCATGCATTTCCAAATCTTTTTAAGTTTATGAATGTTGTCTGCTACTTTTGAAATTTGTTGCTTAGCATCTAGCACAGTGTCACCATCATTGCACATCTCACTCCCTAGGTAGGTAAAACAACTTACTACTTCTACTATTTCTTTGTTCTTTCTAATGGTTACATTTGGGATATTGATAGACAAATAGTTTGTCTTCCCCATACTGATGAACAAACCAGCTTGTTTTGCTGCATGTGCCAAAAGCTGGGTCTTTTCTTCTACTACACAATGAACTGAACTAAGCAGGACAATGTCATCAGCAAAAATGAGGTAATCCAAGTTTGCGTGATCATTTGTCCATACAATTCCTCAGTTGCTTTCTGTGGTTACTTTCCTTGTGACATAGTGGCAAACAGTAGTGGGGACATAATACACCCTTATCTTACCCTAGGTGTCACTGCAAACCTTTGTCTGATATTGTTACCATGTCTGACTGCATATACAGCGTTACCATATAGATGCTTGATTATTCTAATTTTGGGGGGGCTGGTACTCCCTAGCATGCCATAATTTTCCAGACTGTCTTTGTAATTATGAATGTAATTATCAAGTATGTATGATAGAATAATTCAATATTTTAAAGGAAAAAGTTAATTTTAAAACTTGGATTGCCCGAACAGTGTATCCAAATTTCAAGTAAACTAAATATAAAAACTATAAAAATGTATTTTTTCCATGTACATTTTAGAATTATGGTGACTGGTTCTTAGGAAATTGAAAATGTGATGTCAACTAGATAAACTAGATAAACTATCTAGATAAACTAGATATGTTTGGAACAATTCCGCAGCAAAATAAGAAGTCTGTATCTACAACTGTAAGTAATAAAATAAAGACTTCTGTCTACTTTGATATATAAATGTATCTTAGAACAAAATACTTAGCACTTACATGCTGCTTTACATTTTTAAAGCACAGTAGATTCCTGAATCTACACACTTGTTCAAACAAAACATAACCAGAAGAAACAATAGTAATAAGACAACAATAGATGGCAAGTTGGTTTTTTTCCTGCTGAGTGCTGGAGACAGCTCCTTGTGGTTTTCTCAGAAAGGAAGACAGTGTAATGGGTTCAAAAACTTTATAAACAGTTTTATAATCTGCTAAGATATCACAACTATGATGCAATTTGAAATGATTTCTTGAATCATTTAGCTCAAAACCTTTTCTTGAAACAGAAAATAACCTATAACTTTCCCATAAATGTATCTAATCTTCCCTTAAAAACATCTAATGATGGAGTAAAAATTACCTTATCTTTAAACTGTTCCACTGAGACAAGGTGGATGAGGTGATATCTTTTATTGGACCAACTTCTGCTGGTAAGAGAGACAAGCTTTCAAGAGTACACAGAGCTCTTCTTCAGGTCTGGGAAATGTAATCAGAGTGTCACGGCTAGGTACAAAGTGGAAAAAAATGTTTAGCATAAGTAGTTAATACCTATTTCAAGGGACCATGCAAGATGACATGACCCATTAACACTTTTCCAGTCATGGGGCAGAAGGGGGGAAAATGCTGGAGGGGAGGGTAAGTGGATTCTAGATCATTGTAATAAGGCATAATTTCAGTATCTCTATTCAGTTCATGATTTTTAGTATCTAGCAAAGTTATGAATTTACATTCCCAGGTTCATTTTTTGAAGTGTTGTGGCAGGTTTCCTTTGAGAAGGGGACTGAGTCAGATATAGAGTGATCACTTTGTGAAAAGTGGTGTGGGGGTGTTGATCATGATAGCAGTGGAGATATGTCTACAGGGACTGGTACCACTTTGAGTTGGTGGGACCTGGTCTGGGTGGAGTTTGGTAATGAGCAGGTTGGAAGGTTGTCTGAAGGCCAGAATAGGGAGTTCAGAAAAGATTTATTTCAGGGTGTGGTCCTCATTGAGTTTGGGTTGAAATTGTTTGATGATGTCCTGTATGGGTTCCAATGCAAGGTGGTAGGAGACAACTAGAGGTGTGCAGTCAGAGGGAGTTTTATTTCAATATTGAAGCAGGTTTTCTCAGGGTATTTGTGTGGCCCGTTCCATGATGCAATCTATTTCTCTGGTGGAGTGTCCTTGTTTGGTGGTGGTGGTTTTAAGTGGGTTAAGGTATATACCCTGGATTTTCTCTTCAGAGTATATTCTATGGTGTCTGAGCGCCTGGCTGTAGATAACAGATTTCTTCATGTGCTTGGGGTGGTAACTGAATCTGTGACAGTATGCGTGGTGGTTGGTGGGTTTCTTGTATATAACTGTCTGTAGGACTCCACTATTGAAGATGATGATGATATCCAAAAAGTTGATGCTAGCATGGGAGTGTTGCATAGAGAGTTTAATGATTGTTGAAGTTGTGGTAGAAGTTTATGAGGGATTTTAGATCATCTGTGCAGAGGATGGTCCATGAAGGGGTTGTCATACTGGGGAGCCATCCTCGTACCCAGGGCTGTTCCCATGATTTGGACAAAGTGTTTGTTATTGAATACAAAATTGTTATAGGTGATGATGAAATAGATGTGTTTGGCAATGTGTTTGGGGGTGGATATCTGAGGATTGTCCATTGTCTTGTAAATATTTGAGGCAGGCAGCGATACTGCCTTTGTGAGGGATGTTGGGGTATAGGGAGGCGACATCCACTTGGCACCTGGTGTTTTGAGGGAGGTTGTTAATGTCGCGGAGTTTAATCCTCACCATTCAGTGCACTAAATGCCCCAACAACAACTATGGCTTGGTCTACACTTACCTCGGAGATTTGGTGGCAGTCAATGAGAGTTACGCAAAGAACTTGCATAACTCCCATCGACTTCTGTGCTTCTCTTCTGTGCGCCGTCTTCACTGCACGGACGAGAACCGTGTTCCCGTCAACACAGCGCTACGCCACTTGAGAAAGTGGTTTTAGTACGTCGACATCTGGATCAACTGAGTGGGTCTTCACTAACCACTCAGTCGATCCAGATAAGTCGATCTGACGGTGGTGACTTTGCCACCATCAGTGTAGACATAGCCTATGTGAGTGAAACCAGACAATCACTACGCTCTCAAATGAACTTTCAAAGAAAAATGGTAAAAGACAAAAACACTAGTTCACCTGTGGGTGAACGCTTTTCACAAAAAGTGATCACTTGCTATCTGACCTCTCAGGCCCCATTCTCAAAGAACACCTGCACAATATCTTCAAAAGACGAACCTCGGAGCATAAATTCATAACTTTGCTAGATTCTAGAAATCATGGACTGAATAGAGATACTGGATTTGTGACTTATTACAATAATCCCTACCTGTACCACCACCTATTTTTCCCTTTCCCCCAATGACTGGAGAGGTGTTAACGGGGCACATTACCTTGAATCATTCCTTGAAATGTGTTTAATTATCCTAAAAAATCTGTTCCACCTTGCATCTAGCTGTGACACTCTGAATACATTTCCAAGACCTGAAGAACAGCTCTATGTAAGCTCGAAAGCTTCTCTCTCACCAACAGAAGTTGGTCCAATACACAATATTACCTCACCCATCTTGGCTCACTAATATCTTGGGACCAAAATGGCTACAACAACACTGCATACAAAACTATTCCACTGCCCAACTAAATATTGCCATCAGAGTCTTCCTCATATCTAAACCAACAAATTCAAAGCATCTGGCGGGCAGGATGACTGTGTAATACAATATTGACACACAGGCCTAAATTGTCAACTAATTTATGTGACATAGGTGAGAACACAGACACTTGAGATGGAGAGGAAGAAAGAGATTGTGAACAACAGTATTAACCTAAGAAATCTCTGCCCTGAAAGGTGCAGATGTGGAGGTATTTTTAATATGCACCACTTTTTCTTATTCATGAACTAAACACTGGTGAAAGGTCCCAGACTGACAGCCCAGAATATGGAGATTCTTTGATTACAGATCACTTGCAAAAGGTCTATATTTTAAATGTATATGGTCAACAGTTCAGAGGCCTGATTGAAATAGTTCATGTATTCCACGAGCAGAATTCTGTAAGGGACAGATTAAATGAGTGACTTCTGCTATCTCCAGGATCCACTTAAAACAGTATGCATATTTTCAGAGGTTTTTTGAAATTTAAAAAGATCTCTTATCTACATTAAACAAACTTGTTTGGTAATACTCCTCATAAAACCACTATATAGGCCAAACCATCAACTGGCCTGATAGTCTTGTAGCAGTACAAGACTAGTAGTACAAGTAGTACAAGCACTGTCACAAGACGACCCAGGTTCAGGTACTAAGACCAGATTCCAAACTAAATCCTTTTCTTGGGCTTCCAACGAGCAATTTGATGTTGGCCTGATGTGGTCCCATATACCAACACTCAGACTTGTACAAACTGGGGAGAAGCTGCCTCGCTTTCTCGTTGGCTAGGAGGTGTGTCACCATAAAACCAGATCTGTTAGAGTAGCGGTGACAAGGAAGTAAAAAGGCTACATATAGAGGGATAGCCCGCACATTCTCCCTCCTTCCGTACTCCTCCTCAAAAAAAAAACAAAAAACAAAAGGCAAGAAACTACTTCTTTAAAAAGAGTAAGGGCCTGATCCTGAAAAACTTACGGATGTGCTTAACTTCACATACACTGAGCAGTCTCACTGGCTTCAAATCTATGAATATTAAACTTTTGTTCAGGGCGTCTTCAATTTTTAAATTATCATGGATTATAAAACCTATGCAGGGAGAGGGAGGGCAGATTATTCCCTATCTACCTACTGCAGCATTCTTATACCTTCTTCTGAAGCATCTGGTACTGCTGGACACTTTCACGACAGGATATTGTACCAGACTATAGTTCCTATGTGGGATCAGGTCTTAAGTAAGGATGCTGTGGAGTTGGCATTTTTCTTATTTTTATTAGAAAGCTTTTGAGATGTATTTAATAATTTAGGGGGAAGAACTTTCTTGGATAGGCCTTGAGACATTGCTTCACCAAACCCATTTTAATACTTGACAAATGTTTATCTTGGAACCAAAGAGATTCTAGACTAGCAAACCACAGGATTAGGCTAAAATTGATAAGAACACATCTTACTGAGGGCTCCTTTCCTTCAAAGCAAGTGGTCCTAAATTCCACAGCATGGCCCTTCATTTCGGCAGCATTCCGATGCAACAGACTGGAAATTATGTGGCAGATGTATTTAAATGTTGAAAATGGAGGTTTTAAATTAAATAAATAAGAAAATGAATTCAGGCGTAGTGTAGTAGCCCATGTTATTTATTTCACGCTGAGACAGTATTTTTAATATGCCACACGTTTGTCATGACAACACACAACTGCATATGTGAAACAGGCAAGGGAAAAGCAGGAGGTTTGAGCAACTGGTAAAGGGGCAATTGGGGCTTCCAGCACCATGGGGTGAGGAAGGCAGTTTAGGACTGCAGGATAAAAACATTAGTTGGATATTTCTCCTAAAATATCTAGTAATAAAATAAATAATGTTGGCATTTGAACTGCGATCTTTACGTTTCAAACTTAAGCCATGGAGATGAATGGGTCTCACCTTAGAGAGGTTTTATTTCAGGCTGTAGGTAGACTTTGAAAGAGCACACTACATCTATTTACATGGTTATTGTCACTACTCCAATAACTAGAAACTATTTTTAAAAGACACAAAATGAAATACTAAATTTTGGAGCAATAGTTCTTACTCCAGAGCATTGTGTCTTCCTGTGTTAAAGAACGTCTGACAACCTCATCATGGTTGCCTGGTAAAATCAGCTAAAATAAAATAATTGAAAGGACAGAAAAATTAAGAACGTAAACAGAATGGTAAATGCACATCTTCACTGTTAAATAAAACATGCCATTTTAGAAAGCAGTAGGGTCTTAAATAATGCATTTTGGCTCCAGCCCACTGAAACGTATACAGTAGACAAGATGACAAAATATTGGTTCCACCTTTATTTATGCCTCAATTCTCCCCTTTATTAGGGCAGCTCTGCCCCATTCCATGGGAACAAAGGAGCCCTAAAGCTGGTGTAGCTGGCCACTGGAGAATTTTCAGCATACTTCTAGTCTTACGTTACCCTACTGATTAACAGCATAGAGGGTATGATGGGAAAAGAGCACATTTTAGTTTTTAGTTTAAAAAATAAACAAAATGACATTATGTCAAAATGTCTATTTGAAGTAACAATTTTCATTTAGTTTTGACTTAAAATGTTTTGCTTCAAAATGTGATTTGAAACAAAAAATATTTCAAATTGTTTAAAAAATCCATCTTTTCCCCAGACTGTGGGAGGAAGTATTCTGGAGGCTAAAAGTAATCTTTGAACCCTTTTCCCCAGGCTTGCACCAAGTACTCCTCAGCCACGCCAGAGAACTTGGTCCTTAATATACTATGGAATAAGAAGCACTGCAAGGTAGTGATGAAGTAATGAATGGACTAATCTAAGGTAATTGAGACTGAATTGCTCAGTGTATCATTTGAACAAAATCCTATTTCTGATGTTCTGTAATGGAGCTTCTAGGTCTTCACAATTAACAACTTTACAGCTGAATAACATTTGAGTAAACCTAAAGAAGGTTTAATTTGACTGAGAATACATGTTTTGTAAAAGTTTAAAAACCCTAAAATAGATAGAAATATTTGCAAGCATTAAACATTTCTGTTCAAGGTAAGAGAATAGCAAAAAGTAAAACAGTTTAATAGTGAAAAGTACATAGCATTTCCTTCAGTCTTAATAATCTGAGGTTTTATCAGGAACCAATATAAGGAAATGAGTTTCTAAAAGTGTATGGAGTCTTATTTCCAAAGGGCCTTGAAGTGGCTTTCAAAACATCTGGATAGACTTTTTGAGCACTAACATGCTTACACGTGTGATTTGCATGTACCAGTTCTATTATCCATTTGCACAAGTGTAAATACTCAAAAATCAGGTAAAGGAGTTTACAAAATTTGTAACCTGACAAAATTTATTCCTTGCCAATGCCTATTTAACAATACATCTCTTTGAAGTCATGGCTTTTTCAGATGTATTTTAAAATCAGTATACTTTCCCTATTGAAGATTAATAAACCATAACTGCCAGTCTGATAACAGAAAATGATACTCAGGCAGCTGTAATCGGGATAAACTATAACTACACAAAATAATCCCCCCTCCTGTGTAATTCATTACAGTGCTTTTAATTATTTCTGAGAAAAATACTAAATAGCACAATTTTATAGAATCATAGGGCTGGAAGGGACCTTGAGAGGTCATCGAATCCAGTTCCCTGCACTCATGGCAGGACCAAATAATATCTAGACCATTGCTGACAGGTGTTTATCTAACCTGTTCTTAAAAATCTCCAATGATGGAGATTCCACAGCCTCCTTAGGCAATTTGTTCCAGTGATTAACTACCCTGACAGTTAGGAAGTTTTTCCTAATGTCCAACCTAAATCTCTCTTGCTGCAGTTCAAGCCCATTGCTTCTTGTCCTGTCCTCAGAGGCCAAGAAAAACAATTTTTCTCCCTCCTTGTAACAACCCTTTATGTACTTCAAAGCTGTTATGTCCCTGCTCAGTCTTCTCTTCTCCCAGCTAAACAAACCTTGTTCTTTCAGTCTTGCCTCATAGGTCATGTCTTCTAGACCTTTAATCATTTTTGTTGTACTTCTATGGACTTTCTCCAATTTGTTTACATCTTTCCTGAAATGTGTCGCCCAGAACTGGACACAATACTCTAGTTGAGGCCTAATCAGCGTAGGGTAGAGTGGAAGAATTACTACTCATGTGTTACTTACAACATCCCAGAATCATGTTTGCTTTTTTTGCAGCAGCATTACACTGTTGACTGTAGGTCTATTACAGTTAATAATTTAATTGCAAAACAGTGATAGATTACCAAGGGGCTTAGCACCAAGTGCAACATTGCCAGTAGTACCTCTACAGACGCTGGGTATTAAATGTATTTTGCTGCTGTGGTGCTAAAGCACAGGGAACTGTTTACCCAGACATAATTCTGCATTCAAGATTTTGAAAGGAGAAGAAAGACTCAAATAACCATGCTGTCTTATCTGACATTCAAAAACACAGATGAAAATTAGAATTTGAGAAATATTCATGACTCTTATAAATATCCAAAACCAGACTTGACTGGGAATTCCTATATTCATAAAGTAAGGCCACAAGTGGTCATTGTGATCAAGTTCAGTCTTCTGCATAAAACTTCCCTGAATTAATTCCTGTTCGATCTATAACATCTTTTAGAAAAAATATCCAATCTTGTTTTAAAAATGTCTGGTGATGGAGAATCCTCCATAATCCTTCATAAATTGTTCCAATTGTTAATTACTCTCACTTAAAAATCTGCACCTTATTTCGTCTGAATTTTTCTAGTTTCAATTTCCAGCCATATATCAGACCGCTTAGCCTCTTGAACACAGACACAGAGCTCTCTGTTATATAAATATCACCTTCCAAAACAGGTTTTCAGCTTTCCACATTGCATCCCCTGGAAAGCCTCAGCTTTGCCGAACATCAAAGCAGATATTCCAGTGTTGTTTCCTTTTATTCGGAGCAAAAGAGTCTGATTTCAGCAAACAGATTCAGTATTAGCTCTACCTGAGTTCATTAGGAACACTTGCATAGTCAAGAGTCAAAACTAAAATGATTGTTGGCAACAACCTTCAGATTCTAGCCTCCCAGCCATACTGTGCAATCATGCTGTTTATCCCACTGTAACAATCAGACAAACAGAACAGAACACCTGGTACTCTCAATCCTTGGCCTTCCTTGGCAGTAGACTGCAAAATCTCCCTACCAGGTGGTTGCACTTCAATTACATTAGCTAGTCACTTTAGGGTTAACAAGTACCAAATGGAAATCTTTTATTCATATAACATAGCGTCCTTTGTTGATCACTGAACAATGCTGCTTAAAATCCATTAAATTAAAATACACTTTGCAAACATGCAAATTGTAGTGGTCTAAATACAGCGGTAAGTTCTCACTGTGTTCAGGTCACAAAGCATTGCAAGGGTTCTTACCAGTTTCTTCATGATTTGAACCTCAAAGACAAACAAGTAGGTAAAAATTTGAAATAGCAATTTTTCTTGAAGGGACTCGTCCATTGGCAGAGTAGATTCCCTCTCATTACCCATTTCAACACAATATACATATTTGGACATTATTCACTTTCCCCAAAGGAGTAAATTAAAATACTAGTGCTCCTATATGAAACCTCTGGTTTTCACTTGGGAAGTATGGTAATAAAGCAAAACTGAAAATGTTAGCAACACCTTTGCAAAAAAGTTATGTGTGAAAGTTTGCCCACTTTTTCTGATTTCTTCTAAGCTTTGTTCCTATTTCATGATTTTTTTCAAAGCAATGCCATTAAAAATGTTAAAAAGGAAGAATTTTGTTTAGTTTTAAGGAATGCAGTAAGAATGAGGCACAGGTTTGCCGTAGGGTCTTACAATTGTGCATTGAATTGTGGAGCATGAAGTAGAGTTAACGATTCAGTACAGTGTTCTATATTATTCAAAGAAACAACTCTCTCAGTACTAAACCAAAACAATAGAAATGTTACAGTGAGAAGGTGGGAGAATGGGTGGTGACATGAGATAGAAGTGCAGGGATAGGGTAATAGTCCTGGTGTGCAGAATGGGTTGACAGGTCACTGAAGGTAGCAGAGAAGACTTCAGTTTTGAGCTGTCTATAAAAGGGATGTGAGGCTCAGGCGCAGTAAGGCAGCAGGCTGTGCCAGATAGATGATGTGACTTCTGACAGACAGTAAGGCAGACTACGGAGCTGAGAAGAGACTGGGATGGCAGTGAAGAATATCTCAGTGTATAGGAAGAGCTTAGATTACAGAAATAACTTGAAGTGGATCACCATGAGGCGTCTTCAAGAATAGGAGAGTGATTTTGTAATGGATAGAGAAGATGGAAAACCATTGGAGTGTGTTAAAGATAAGGATGATGGTAGTGTGTTTGTGTAGACATATTTAAAGGCATGATGCAGCATAGTAAACAAAATGGAGTTTGGGCAGACAATGTGGGTGAGGTGATATCTTTTAGTGGACTGACTTTGGTTGGTGAGAGAGACAAGCTGAATAAGCTCTGTGTGGCTCAAAAGCTTCTCTCTCTTACGAGTAGAAGTTGGTAATCCTCACCCACTTTGCCTCTCTCATACCCTGGGATCCACATGGCTACAACTACTTGTATACAAAATGGAGCTAGGATATAAACTGACAGACATCTGAGGAGAGAGTTGTAATAATCAAAGTATGAAGCAAAAACCGTTCAAATACCATAGTGATGGTGCCACACACATACCTAGTTAGAAAGACAAATAGAAAGCAGTAATGAGAACTTCTGTAGCGTAAATGGTGAGGTGGGTCCAAATTCACAATGGGTTTGGGTGCTGCAATGCTCAGTGTTGTAGTGCCTAATTTTTAGGCACCTACCCTCCCAGTGGAATCCACAAACCCTGGATTAGGTCCTTAGACTCCCTATAAAATGCATGGGGGGAAAATAGGTGCCTGAGAATGGGAACCACAAAAGCCACATGCTAGGCAGGCAATGAGAAGGATGTGTCCTAAGCCCTGTCTCTCTTGGATTTAGCTGTCTAAATCTGGGCTGGAGCAAGATGCCTATGTTTGCTTGTGATCCACAACCAGGAACCCTCTTCTGGAATCAAGCACCCAAGCCATTTCTTGGAAGAACAGCAGCAGTGCCTGCCTAACTCTGTATAAAATGTCTGGTGGGGGTTAGAAGGCTTCTCTTATAACCTTTAACTCAATAATTAGGGAACTCATCTGGGAATAGGGAAACCCTTGTTTAAATTTCCCCCCCTCCATATGATGAGAAGAGATTTGAATATAGGTTTCCAACATCTCATGTGAGTGCCCTAACCATTCAGCTACATAATCACTCACTCTCTGGCCCAATGTATATTTAGTTTTTTAATTCTTTATATACAGTGGAAAAACTTCAACAGGAGAGGTAAAGAGAGCCCCACATCAGAATACCCCACAGTTCAGAGGTTAAGGCACTCACCAGAAAGGTGGGAAACCCAAGTTCCAATCTCTTCTCCCCATCAGGCAGAAGGGGAAATTGAACCTGATTTTCCAACATCCCAGGTAAATAGCCTAACCACTGGGCTAAAGGCTGTAAAGGAAAGCCACCTCCTCTTCCACACCCTGGCTGGTCACTGTGTGTGGAGCTAGGTGAGCTCAGAGCATACCAACTGGATTGCGCCCTGCAGGAGATGGGGAATACACAACTTCACCTGGTCTGAGGATCATGTAGGAGCTTAGGAGTAAAATACATGCATGCCCAAAGGCAGAAGCATAAGCACATAGGAGATTTTGACAGTGAAAGTTCAGGCTCTGAGGAATTTCAGGTATGTAAATGGTTAGATGGCACCTAAAGTGGGATGAGTTTAGCTGCCTAAGTCCTTATGTGGATCTGACCTGCAGGGGCCAAGGGTTTTATATTGTTGCTCATCACTATAACATCTAGGCTGCTATGGAGTATGCTGTTGGTGTGGTGATATTAGACTGATTTGTAGAAAGATAGCTCAAGGTTAATGACAACACCTGCATTATGTTAAAAAAAGGGAAAATGAGATCAGATTTGAGAAGTGAGATAGTGAAATGACTGAGGGATTGCTAGAGTTGAATTCTGAAATGATAGGCCCAATTTAAAACAGAGGAATGTGTTTATTAATAGCTGTAGATGTAGCTACCGCCCTAGTAGAATGAGCTCTAAATGGACTCGGGGTGGGGAGAGAAGCTCCTTAGTAATGCTCTTCAATACACTGTATAACCCATCTAGACTGGGATTGAGATGAAATGATTCCCTTTCAAGACACCAGCCTATGAAACAAAGAACTTGGAAGAAGACCTAAAACTCTTTGTTCTGTCTACATAATATGGTAATACCTTTGGCATCCAATGATTATAACCTGACTTCCCCTTTAGATGAATGAGACTTTGGAAAGAACACTGGTAGATTAATGGTTACACTTGCATGAAACTCAAAACAACTTTAGGAAGAAATATAGGGTGTGGTCCAATAACCATCTTGGCTGGGTCTACATCAATTGCTCTGGATCGACTTATTTAGGTGGATTTAGATTCCTGGAATCTAATGGAAATGTTTTTTAACTCCTGCTTGCCATGATGCTTGGGCTTTTACCCTCCACAGGTTCTTGTGAGAAGATCTCTGAAAAGGGAGATTGCATGCAAGAAGGAATTCGAACTGGATAGTATAAACCTTCTTTTATTGTATCTAAAATCCATCTGTCCAAGGTGATATCTGTCCATGCATTGTAAAAATGAAATAGACAATTTCCAAAAATGTGGGTGGTATTTATTGAAATTGCTCTGAAGCTCTCATTCCTCACATCAAACCCGCAATTTGACACTAGGCAAGGAAGATGTAGTCAAAGAATTCCTTGTCCTCATCCTGGGCTAGCAGGATCTTTTTTCCTCCCTGCATTTGACAGTATGTCTGTTGTTGGTGTTGCTGTTGACAATAAGGTTACCTCATATGGGTATAAGAGGAGAAGGAAGAAAATAAAAGCCTTGTCTGTGAAATCAGAACATAAGATATTTTTCTATGGTAAGGAGGTAGTAACTCCAAAGATCTTGCAGTGTAGTGTGTGTCCTTCACTTTTTCCAGCACTTTATCAGTTTTTGCACTCAACAGTCCATTTACCTCAAAAGGTAAATTCTCAATTTTTGTCTGTGTCCCCACAGATAACGATGATGATCATAGCTATCATCTCAGTGGACAACTATCATTGATATCACAGAACTTGATGTTCAGACTGTTGAATGATGCCCTAAGGGCATGTTTTGCCACATTCCAGCCCTCTATAATGAGAGCTGTTGTTAATTTCCTCTGATCCTTTGGGAGGTTCTTGATTAAGTCTGGAGATCTTCTCCCACAAATGAAATTGATATCTGGTCATTATTGCTTAATTGTTGTCCACGCATACATTAAAGAACTCAACAAAAATAATTTTCTTCCTAGACAGCCCAATTTTTTTTCTTCTCTGTCATAAGAAGTTGAGTGCTGAAGACCTGAACTGGATCTCTGAATTATTGCTGCTACCACAAGAGAATTAGGTTGAGGGTGCACATGAAAACAGGAGAACCCTTCATGTGTGACCTGATTTAATTTATCTGCCTTTTTTGTAACTGACTACCATGAAGATGGATTGGACTACAGAGATTTTGCTGTTGCCAGAAATCTTTCAACATGAGCCATGAGACCCCACTCTGTGCAGTAGAACCAAAATGTCAAAAACTGGATGCATGGTTTCTTCCAAAGCTAATGATGGTAATTTTAAAGTTGATGCCATCCTATCCACTAGCTTATGAAAATGAATTGCATCCTCAGAAGACGACAAAGCTATAGCTACACATAGATTTTTATCAGAGATGAGACACTGTCCTACTCCATAGCTTGTTGAAATTCCAGTAGTGGAGAAAGGTTCTCTGATGCTCCTTCTCAAATAATGTCTCCTGTGGTAAGGATGGGAAACATTCTCTAGATGTTGGATCTGGACCCCTTAGATCCTGACCCTTTGGTTCTATTGGTTCTGGTGAAAGATGTAATGGCACCAAAGAGTCATAGAAGATTTGGATTGGAAGGGACCTCAGGTCGTCATCTTGTCCAACTTCCTGCTCAAAGCAGGACCAACTAAATCATCCCAGCCAGGGCTTTGTCATGCTTCTTGCAGTAATAGTGGTAAGTAGGAGTTGGCCAATAGGGCCAAGGTATTCCAGGTGATACAGGCAAATCCTGCCACACAACCCTTGCTTGGAACTTGGGAACCAAGGAGGAAAACCTTACAATATCCACCATAATAAGCTGGTTTATTATTGAGTAACTAACTCTCCAAATATTGTCGTCGTTTACAGGAAGGAAAAAAAAGGGGGGGGGGAAGGAGGGACAAACACTGCTTTCTAAAGTAAAACTCTAAGTTCATTGTGAATTACTTTGTCCTCCACAGAATACTATTAGGGTGACTAAACTTAAATATTGCAGAGTTATTCATACCCTAACATCCTGACATTTTCAATTTTTATCTTTATTTATTGTTAATTCAGACACCTATGGCTTGGTGTTAACAAATAAATACACGTGCAAAATTTACCCTTGCACATTTTCCAATTTTACTCTGTCTTGACAAGCATCAACCCTCCGCTATTGAAGTCTGGGGTCGTTACTGTGCAGAGACTGCAAAACTGTGTCTGTTTTCAGGAAAACATTTACCAGGGGCTAAAATGAGGCTTCCCAATTAATTTCACTTGCTAATTAACTTTTCAAATAAATTACAATCCAGTTCTCAAGAATTACTGTAAAAGGCTAGTGTAATCATCTACGGCATCATCTAGCTCTCTTTTTATTTTCAAACTGAATTACATTATTTGGTGTAATAGCAGTAATGCTAATGGAACACCACATAGTTACTAGACCATGATCAGATACTTTGAAAATAAATGTTTCAGTTTTTCTCCAACATTTATTTTCAATGAATGCCTTGGCATTTCTCTTCTGGGTCTGACTACTATCTGCTGCCAACATATAATGACATTAACATTATCACTTATTTGTATTACCTTACCTTGGATAAGGTTTTACTACAAAAGGTATTATTAGAATATGCTCTTTTACAGCTCAAAACAATAACCAGCACTTCTGAATGAAAATAGAGAAAGTGAACATTAGCACATCAAAGGCCCCTTTCTGTAAAGAAAAAAAATGGCATGATGCACACTTTAATCTTTTGGACAATCTATGCATGGATTGAACTGAATTCCATTTTTCATACAAATGTGAATGCTTGGTACAAGGACAGCTTTACCAAAAGTAAAAAGAAGAACACAAAGATATGCTAGTGCAGCCTTTGAACTTGTAGAATCTTTATCACTGGGCAATAATATTTAACTATTGATAGAGTAATATACAATTTTCAGTTGTTCCATTAAAAAAAAATCTCAGTAAAACCAAAATAATGATTACATGTAATATAAGGAAAGCTTTAAAATAGATATTACAACTTTAAAGTAAAATAGGTTTAAAAATCTGTTAAATCACGATAAGCGGAGAGCCAATATGCAAAACATTGAAGTATATCTTTTTACTCCATTAAACCAACTATTCTTAATATAACAGTCTGAAGTTTTATAGATATCAGTTGAACTTGCACCTGGGTAAGAACTAAACTGGGCTCGGATTCAGAGTTTTAAAGGAATATTGTTAAAATAAACTTGTAATTTCAATCTCTCATAAAGCATGGCTTTCTGGGCCTAATTGGTTTAGCTATTTTGATCTTCTAATTTTGCATTACTTATTCTACGTAACAGAAAAATACATTTTAAAGAGCTAAATCCTTGGACTTGGAGAACTCTTTCTCAACAAGATCTGGAGAACAGATACTTCCAGAAAATAAAATGACGTCTGTTAGCCAAATGTATTTATTACTTCTGGGATGTGTAGTTGATTTGTTTCTCTAGCTACTCCAGATCAAATGATTATTTTTTATAGTAAAATACTTTTTAATCAACAACCTTGATTAACCCCTGTTTTGCCTTGATGAGTAAAATCTCATGCTCCATTCTATTTATTTCTTTTGAGTAGCGGAAGTCAAAGAAAGATTATTTATCAGTAATTAGAATAATCTAATTATATTGCCTTCATAGATCCATATTGCTGGAATAGCTTACAGTGCTTTCTAGGTCCCAGAGCTATTACAAACTGTTTATCATTAAGGACCATGCATGCACATCAACTCCTGGTTGCAAACATTCCAACAGATGGAGTCAGAATTGTATACTTTTGAGAAGAAAGGCAAGAATAGCGTGAAGGTGAAGGGTGACAGTCTTCAACACTTCCCCTCCCATTCCCCCACAAGGATGCTCTAGTTACTCCAGTGAGGTGCTGCCAACATTTCATCCAGGAGCTTCCAGTGAAATCTTCCCCTTTACATGGTTGTAAACGCTGTGCATGGTGGACTGCCATGCCTGCAGGGATGAGGGAAATAGGGAATCTATTTGTGGGCATTTCCATTTAAAGAAAAATGCATTCCCATAATTATAACCTGGGAGGGACATGGCAGGATTTCACAAAAAACATTAAATGCACATGCAGTATACACTTATGTCTTTGAAAAATACACTGTGTCAAATTCATCTGGGTGCAACTCCATTACACTCATTGAGGTTGTATCGGGAATGAATCTGGGCCAAGTTTATTAATTATATAGCACAATGTTTGACCTGTACACTTGAGACATAGAAAGAGTATAACTGCATTGAAGACTATGTACGGGGAACCAGGGTAGCATCTTGTTTGGCTAATTGTTCTGAAAATACCCAATATTTCATAAAAACAAGAGTCCTGTAGCACTTCAAAGACTAACAAATTTAATTTCTGCAGGCATAAGCTTCCTTGCAGAAATTAAATTTGCTAGCCTTTAAAGTGCTACAGGACTCATTGCTTTTTCTGTATACAGACTAACACGGCTACTCCCCTGCACCTTTTCACCAGTATTTTGTGCTAACATTCCCAAGGAAAATACTTGCTCCTTAAAAGTAACTTGTCTGCAAGGGAAAACCTCTCTTGCTAGGATGATTTGATAGTGTCCTGAAAAGGTGATAAATTCTACCAGAGGTAGGGAAATCACCCCAACTCTACCCTCAGTTCAGTGGTGGCATATGAACAAGGGGCTTCCTGCAAACCCCTTTCTGTTTATCTTTGCGCTACTCAATCCCTCCAATGAGGCAGATGTCATCTCCCCCCGTCAGGCTCTTACACTCAAAACTCAGGGAAGCTCCTGCACAGCTTTTGCCTTCATAATTACATTTAAGAGAATAAAAGGTTTGCCTTATTTTCATCACTCCCTCCCAATTCCAGCCCTTCAACCACAGCACTGTCTGCATGTTCCTGGGTCAGTTCTTCTAACACAAAATTTTAAAAGGTTCTAAGTCCCTAAAAGCCCCCAGTTTCTCTGATCAAAATCTAGCATTGGACTCCAAAGGAAGAGAGGAGGAGGAAGGTTCAGCATAGGTCCTCAGAGGTAATGCATTCTGTGAAATCCAGTTACTAATATGTGACTGTCCTTTTTCCTTCATTTAACTGCCTCTGTAGTGCCTAGCTGCAGGAGATTAATCAGCAGTAAAATCTCCAAAGACAGCACTGATTTGTGAACCCCTCTGCAAAAAGCTTATGGATACAAGGCAGAGGGGGGTTAGCAGCACAAGAGGTGTGGAGACTATGGTAGTACCAAGACAGCAGTAGCTGCCATGAAACAATGGGTTTTTTTCATCTTCAGGCCCTGCCAACACCCTATCCCACATCTGGGTACTCAGGCTTGGTACGTAAAGGCAGGAGAAGAATTCCCCTCTGAAAAACATGCAAAGATAATACAAGAATGTCTTTACAAAAATATTTCTTTTAGAAGATGAAAAGTCATTTTTATTTTTCGTGAGAGGTAGGGTATTTCACAGGCGAATGGGAATTTGTGCAGCAGAGTGTGAATGTGAAGGTCCAGGAAGTCTCACGGGAAGGAGGACTGATACAGCTAGGAGATACTAACACTTTAGAAAGAGGCTTGACTGGATCAAGGAAAATCCTGATGAAATAAAGGCAGATAACTGATGTTGTCTCTAAACAATTCTCACACAGCCTCTGAAAGACACCCCTCTGTGCTTCACTCCTTAAAGGAACCATAAGCATGTAGGCTTTGACCCAATTCCTACACCAGAAAATTAAGATTCCTCCCTTATTATGGATGCAGTCCAGTTCCTATTAACACAAGAACATAAGAATGGTCAGACTGGGTCAGACCAATGATCTATTTAGCTCAGTATCCTCTCTTCCGACAGTGGCCAATGCCAGATGCTAAACCATCCATCATATCCCCTCTTAGTTGTCTCTTTTCCAAGCTGAAAAGTCCCAGTTTTATTAATGTCTCCTCATCCGGAAGCTATTCTATACCCCTAACTATTTTTGCCTTTCTCTGTACCTTTTCTAATTCTAACGTATCTTTGTTGAGATGTGGCGACCAGATCTGCATGCAGTATTGATGATGTGAACATACCATGGATTTATATAGAGGCCTTATGATATTTTTCTGTGGTCTTAATGGTTTCAAATATTTTGTTAGCTTTTTTGACTGTCGCTGCACATTGAATGGATGTTTTCAGAGAACTATCCAGAGTGACTACAAGATCTCTTTCTTGAGTGTTAACAGCTAATTTAGACCTTATCATTGTGTATGGATAGTTGGGATTATGTTTTCCAATGTGCATTACTTTGCATTTATCAACACTGAATTTCATTTGCCATTTTGTTGTCCAGTCACCCAGTTTTGAGATAAACCTTTTTAACTCTTCGCAGTCTGCTTTGGACTTAACTATTGAGTAGTTTTGTATCATCTGCAAATTTTACCATCTCGCTGTTTACCCCTTTTCAAAGATCATTTATGAATATGTTGAACAGAACTGGATCCAGTACAGACCCCTGGTAGGCACCATTCTTTACCTCTCCCCATTCTGAAAACTGCCCATTTATTCCTACCCTTTGGTTCCAATATGTAACTAGTTACTGATCCGGGAGAAGACCTTTCCTCTTATTTCATGATTGCTTACTTTGCTTAAAAGCCTTTGGTGAGGCACTTTGTCAAAGGCTTGCTGAAAGTCTAAGTACACTATACCCACTGAATCACCCTTATCCACGTTTGTTGACCCCCTCAAAGAAGTCTAATTCTGGTTAGGCATGATTTCTCTTTATAAAAGCTATGTTGACTCTTCCCCATCAAATCGTGTTCATATATATGTCTGATAATCCATTCTTTACCATACTTTCCACCAATTTCAACCTGATACTGAATTTAGGTTTACTGGCCAATAATTACCAGGATCACCTCTGAAGCTTTTTTAAAAATTGGCATCATGTTAACTATCCTCCAGTCATCTGATACAAAAGATTTAAATGAACAGTTCCATACAGTTAGTGGTTCTGCACACCTGCCATCAAAATGCATCCCAATCTGCCTGACCTAGGGAACAAAGACATACCTGAAGCCAGTCTGCTGTCCTAACTTTGGATGCTGAAAAGTAATTTGATAGGGTTCAGTGGGATTTTGTCCTGAATATATACTTAGATTATTGAAAAAATGTCAAAGTAAAGTAAATAAAATAACACCATACTTCTGCCGCACCGTCTCCATATAAATGAATTACCTACAGATCTTAAATCTAAAGAAGGGCATCAGGAAAGTGTGACTTTTCTCTCCACTACTAGCCCTAAAACCACTAGTGACAGCAATTTGATATATGAATTTGTCATATCAATTTGATTATATGAAGTCTTCCTGAATGCAGGAGTTATTACAAGAATGTTATTGGCTAGAAATCCTGTCTTCATAATCACAAAAATGATAAAGGCTATAGCTGACTGTAGAGTTATCGTAAGGTCCAAATTCAACTGGCTCCAATTCTGAAATCCTGTCATTCTTGAAATTTTGTTCTCTATTCATAAGAAACAACAATTTACTTGGATTAAACCAAATGATAAACTACTCACCCGCTCTTAACAAATCAGGTAATCAAAGGTATTGGACTATCAATTAATATATATGTATGATATCATAGAATGGTCCCCAAACTTTTGGGGTCATGCCCCTCCTTTACTTGGTCTCTGCCCTCCCTCCCCCAGGACCTGAAATCAGGAACTGTGGTGGGAATGGGGCCAAAGCTGGGCGGGAAAGGGGTTGGGAATGGGAGCCCAGTGTGTCCCCCCAAAGGTTCCTAAGGGGGTACGCCCCACAGCTTGGGGACCTGTGTCATAGAGACTATGGGTTATTTTAATGCAAAGGCTGGAAGTAACAAAGATGGGTTGGATAAAATTATGGGCAAGTGCAGCAGGAATTCAGACATGAACCAAAATGATGAAGAATTAGAAGAAATTTGCAGTGTGAGCAATAGATGGAACAATAGTTCCTCTTAAAGAAATCTACAAAGTGACATGAAACTCCTAGATGATACTATGAACTAGCTAGGTCACTTCTGAATTTCAATGTTTTACAACTTGCTGACAGATGTACATGCATACAGGGCAGCAGATGTAAGCAGTGACCGTAACCTTTGTATCAGTAAACTGAAGGTCAAGTTAAAGATGACGAAGAAGGTTAAAAGGAAACTACGCACCAACAGCACACATTTAAAAGATTCATACACAAACAGTGTTTTTCAGCTTGAACTGAAGAATGGGTTCAGTGTTGTAATGGAGTTAACTGAAGAAAACCGAAACACTGATGCTCTGTGGGAAAACAGCAGAGATTGCTATCTAGAAAGTGCAGAGACAGTCCTATAACACCAAAATCTAAAAGGGAACAATGGATGAACCAATGCTATTTGGGCAGCAGTGGAAAACAGAAGAAATGTAAAGCAAAAACTCATGAATGCTGAGGTGTGGAAAGACAAGCAAATGGCGAGAAGAATAAAGAGATCGAGACAGAAGGTTAAGAGGAATTCTAAAAGAGATAAAAGGACATATATTGACAGAAAACGTCAAAAGACTGAACAATGCTAACCAAACCTTACACCCTTCCATAAGACAATCAAACAGCTAACAGGAAACTTTAGCAGTACTGGAGTCCTTTTGAAAGATGTAAATGAAAAGACTCACTACAGAAGAACAAAGGAAATGATGGGCAGAACATTTTAAGGCTGACCAAGACTAAGAAAACTACTAGAAATATGTGATGAAGATATACCATTAGAGCTTGATATTGCAGAGTTAAAGATAATATAAGGGATCTTTATTATTATTATTATATTTTAATCCTTTAGGAACAAAAAGAATCCTGACAATGGTATAGGTCCATCACTAGATAGAAATGGTACAATTGTCAATAAAAATGTTGAAAGTATTCAATAAATATTTCTGTTCTGCATTTGGGAAAAAACAGATGATATATTCTCATCATACGGTGATGGTAACACTCCTTCCATTCCATCAGTATCTCTGAAGGATGTTAAACAGAAAAATACTAAAGTTAGACATTTGCAGGTCCAGATAGTCTGCATCAAAGAGTTTTAAAAGAACTGGCTAAGAAGCTTGCTAGACCACTGAAGTTGATTTTCAATAAGCCTTGGAGCACTGAGAAAGTTCCAGAAGACTAAAAGACAGCTAATGTGCCAATTTTAAAAGGATAAATGGAATGACCTAGGTAATTACAATAAAAATCAGAGAAATGTAGGGTTGGAAAGGACTATGAGAAGTCAACAAGCCCAGCCCCCTGTGCTGTGGTAGGACCAAATAAACCTAGACCACACCTCACGTGTTTTTCTAGCCTGTTTTTAAAAGCCTCCAATGTTGCAGATTCCATAGCCACCCTTGGAAGCCAATTCCAGAGTTTAACTACCATTATAGTTAGGAATATTTTCCTAATAGCTAACCTAAATCTCCCTTTGTATAAATTAAGCCCATTATTTCTTGTGCTGTCTTCAGTAAGCATGGAGAACAACTGATCACCATTCTCTTTATAACAGCCCTTAACATATTTGAAGACTTATCAGTTCCCTCTCGGTCTTCTTTTCTTAAGACTAAACATGACCATTTTTTCAACCTTTCCTCATATATATATATATATATATATAAAATCATTTTAATATATTATATTATTTTATATTATAAATTATATTATATAATATATAAATTATATATTGTTTTATATTATAAATATTATTATATTTAATATATTTCCTCATATATTTATTTATTTCTTGCTCTCCTCTGGACACTCTCTCCAGTTTGTCCACATCTTTCCTAAAACATGGTGCCCAGAAATGGACACAGTACTCCAGCTGAAGCCTCACTAGTGCTGAGAAGAGCAGGACCATTACCTCTCATGTCTTACACATGACACTCCTGTTAACACAATCCAGAATGATAGCCATTTTCACAACCACATCACATTATTGACTCATGTTCAGTTTGTGATCCACTATAGCCTCGGATGCTTTTCAGCAGGACTACTGCCACCCAGTTATTCACCATTTTGTAGCTGTGCATTTCATTTTTCCATCCTAAATACTTTGGACTTATTGAATTTCATTTTGTTAATTTCAGACCAATTGTCTAATTTGTCAAGATTGTTTTAATTCTAATCCTGTCCTCCAAAGTGCTTGTAACCCCTCCCAACTTGGTATCATCTGCAAATTTTATAAGCATACTCCACACTCCATTATCGATGTCATTAATGAAAATATTGAACAGTAGTGGATCCAGGATTGACCCCCGTGGGACACTACTAGATATGCCCTTCCAATTTCACAGCAAACCCTTGATAACTATTCTTTGAGTACAATCTTTCACTCGTCTTACAGTAAGTGTGTCTAGACCATATGTCCCTCATTTGCTTCTGAGAATGATGTGGGACTATTTCAAAAGCATTACCAAAATCAAGATATATAACATCTACTGCTTCTCCCCTATCCACTAGGCCAGTAACCTGTCAAAAGAGGAAATTAGGCTGGTTTGGAATTATTTGTTCATGAAAAATCCATCCTGGCTATTCCTTATAAGACAGTTATCCATCAGGTGCTTTCAAATTGATTGTTTATAATTTGTTCCAATATCTTTCCATACATGTATCTAATTTAGAGTGACTGGTCTATAGTTTCCCATGTCCTCTATTTCTTTTTTTCAAGATAGGTACTATGTTTGCCCTTCTCTAGTCTTCTGGGACCTCACTGGTCCTGCAAGAGTCCTTTTGGATAATTGCTAATGGTTCTGAGTTTGCTTCAGATAACTCCTTAAGTACCTAGAATGAATTTCATCAGGCCCTGCTGACTCAAATATATAACTTATTTAAATATTCTTTAACTTGTTCTTTCCCTATTTGGCTTGTGTTCCTTTACCCTTGTTAATATTGTGTTGAGTATATGGTCACCATTAGCCTTTTTAATGAAGACTGAAGCAAAACGGACATGAAACATACCAGCTTTCTTAATATCATCAATTATTAGCTCTCTTTCCCTGCTAAGTAGAGGACCTACACTTTTCTTCATTTTTTTCTTTCTCCTAAATGTACTTAAATAACTTCTTCTTATTGCCTTTTATGGCCCTTGGTAGGTGTAACTAATTTTGTGCCTTAGCTTTCCTGATTTTGTCCCTACATGCCTGTGCTATTCTTTTGTACTCCTCTTCAGCAATATGTCCATGTTTCCACTTTTTGTACAACTCTTTTTTGATTTTAAGATCATTTAAGAGTTCCAGATGGAGCCATATTGGCCTCTTATTATACTTCCTATCTTTCATTTGCACTGGGATATTTTACAGTAGTGCCTTTAATACTGTCTCCTTGAGAAAATGCCAACTCTTCTGAACTCCTTTTTCCCTTAGATTTTTTTCCCCATGGATTTTACCTACCCATTCTTTGAGTTTACTAAAATAAGCTTTTTTGAAGTCTATTGTCCTTATTCTGCTGCTTTCACTCCTTTCTTTTTCTTAGACTCATGAAATCTGTCATTTCATGATCGCTTTCACCCAAACTGCCTTCCACAGATTCTCTACCAATTCCTCCCTGTTGATCAGAATCAAGTCTAAAATGGCTGTCTCCCTGGTTACATCCACCACTTTCTGGGACAAAAAGTTAATTCCAATACATTCCCAGCATTTACTGGAAATTTTGTGTTTTGCCGTATTTCTTTTCCAACAGATGCCTGGGTAGTTAAAGTGCCTCATTACTACCAGGTCTTGTGTTCTGGACATTTATGTTATTTGTTCTAGAAATTCCTCATCCATGTCCTCTTTTTGGCTCCTAACATGACATCACCCATATTTTTTACCTCAAGACTCTCAACTGGTCTGCCCCCCACCTCATTCTGGACCTGAGTTTATATATTCCTGATGTATAATGCAATACTTCCTCCCTTTTTACCCTGCATGTCCTTCCTGAACAAGCTAGTCCCATCTATATAAACATTCCAGTCATGATATTTATCCTACCAAGTCTCTGTGATGCCAATTAAGCCATTAGAGGACTGTCAGCCGACCATGATCCCAGGCAAGATAATGGAGCAGCTGATCCGGGACTCGATTAATAAAGAATAAAGAATTAAAGGAGTGTAATGTAATTAATGCAAATCAACATAGTTTTATGGAAAATATATCCTGTCAAACTAACTTGATATTTTTTTTGATGAGATTACAAGTTTGGTTGATAAAAGTAATAGTGTTGATGCAATAGACTTCTGTAAGGCATTTTAGTTGATAGTGTATGACATTTTGATTAAAAAACTATAACGACAGAAGATTAACATGGCACACATTAAACTGATTAAGAACTGCTAGCTGACAGTTCTCAAAATGTAACTGTAAATGGGGAATTGTCATTGAGGGGGTGTGTTTCCAGTCGGGTCTCACAAAGATCATTTCTGGCCCAACAGTATTTAACATTTCTTCCAATAACCTGGAAGAAAACTTAAAATCTTCCAGATGATAAAGTTTGCAGATTACCGCTCCCCCGTTCTTTGTGTTAATAATTAAGAGGTCAGATCACTGACAGAGTGCTTTGGATCACTTGGTAAACTGGATGTTAGGAAATAATATGCAATTTAATATAGCTAAACAGAAATATATAAATCTAGGAACAAAGAATGTAAGCCATACTTACAGGATGGGGGACTCTATCCTGGGAAGCAGTGACTATGAAAAAGCTTTGGGGGCTGTGGTGGATAATTAGCTGAACATGAGCTTCCAGTGCAACTCTGTGGCCAAAAGAGCTAATGCAATCCTCGGATGCATAAACAGGGGAATCTTGTGCTGGAGTAGAGAGGTTATTTTACCTCTGTGTTTGGCACTGGTGCGACTGCTGCACAAATACTTTGTCTAGTTCTAATGCCACTATTTAAGAAGGGGGTTAAAAAATTTGAGAGGATTCAGAGAACAGGACCAGAATGATTAAAGAATTAGAAAACGTGCCTTATAGTATAACATTAAAGAGTTCAATCTATTTAGCTTAGCAAAGAAACACTTAAAGGGTGACTTGATTATGGTCTTGAACTATTTAATGGGGAACAAATATTTAATAGTGGACTCTTCAGTCTATCAGACAAAGATATACCATGATCCAATGGCTGGAAGTTGAAGCTAGACAAATTCAGACTGGAAATATGGTGTAAAATTTTAACGGTGAGAGTAATTAACCATTGGAACAATTTACCAAGGGGTCATGGTGAATTCTCCAACATCGACAATTTTTAAATCAAGACTGGATATTTTTCTAAAAGATCTGCTCTAGGAATTATTTTGAGTAAACTCTATGAGGTCAGATTAAGATGATCACAATGGTCCTTTCTGACCTTGGAATCTACAGAAATTAGCGCAAACTAAGGAATACCAGCAAAAATAGCATGATAGGCATTAACACAAAAATATGAATTTTTAACACTGACATTTCTCCTCTTCTTTATGGAGCACAGTTATAGAAACCTATAACAGAAATTGATAAGATCAACTCATTCCCAAATAAATGCCTGAGGAAGATCTTCAGAATCTATTGGAAAGAGTTTCTTGCAACATCAGAACCTATAATTTGATGCTTTAGATTGGTTTGCCTCTAATATGATAACATGACATTGGACTTATTTGGAACACAATGTAAGAATGTCACTAACACAACTTCCATGGCAAGGGATAATATGGACAGATATGGAAAAAGAAAAAGGGCTACCTAGAGAAACACTACACAGAAAAACAGAAAAAGAAGCCAATTCCATCAACATGATACTAAGAATCGTGAACAGACCAGCCCAAGACCGAAATAAGTGGCAGAAACTGAGGGATGCCCTGTGCGCCTGAGAATGTGGGAGGACAAAGAAAGAGAAAAGGCAGAGAAATAAAAGCATTATTATTATTTATATTAAAGTAGCACACAGAGGCACCAATCATGATCAGAGCCTCATTTTACTGGGTTAAACACAAATACAGAGTAAAAAGACAGGGCCTGCTCTGGAGCTTACATTTTAATGAAGTAGGCAGATGAAAAATAAGGGGAAAAGATACGGATTTATCTGCTGTCTCTCTACTTTCATTGTCTTCCTTTTAGAAAACACTAAAGACACGCATACTGAACAATTTTTTACTGCAATTATCCATATATCCTTCTCAAATGCATACCAGGAAAAGAGATCAGAAAGATTTAAAAAATGCTAAAAGCTTTAGATATCAAAACCAGTAATAAAATTCATATGAGAATTTGAGCCCCTTCTTACACAAATTCTAATTAATCTAGTAGTCGTACAAGTCAAATCTCTCCAATTTGCTTCAAGAATTATGAGTACTTTGTGTATGACTTTTGGAATTCCATAATTAACACTACTGTAGTATTTTAAAAAAACAAGGTGGAAACGCTGGCATGCCAATCCTATTCAACGATTTGAGAATACTAAAAGCTTTTACAAGGCAAAGAGCACGTTAAAAGTTCATTAATTAAACAGTGCTTGTGGAACAGATGGAATGGCTATCTGGACTCTAATTACTGTAAGTTGGTACAGCGGTTTGCAGACCTTAACGAGGTTCAATAAAATGAATAATTACACATTAGTCACAATTACAGAAACCTGCAAGATGAGCTGAATTATCATGGCAACAAGTCATAAAACATAGTAACACAAAGACCAAAAGGCACTGCAAAACCTAATAAAGAAAATGCTTTTGGATTCAAACAATACATCCTCACATCCAAGCTCATGGAAAAAAATCATCAGGATTTAAAGTAACTGTTTACCATCTTTATACATGCTGTAGAATTGCTCAGTTGTAACCAAGTCTCAGGGAAATGTAGCACCTACAGGGTTAACCAAATGAAAGCCAACAGGGCAATGATCTGAAAAATAACTAGCTACAGAAATGAACAGAACAGGAATCTTTTTGTCACACATTAAAAGCATTATTGAAAATGAGACACTGAAGTTTCCTTTTATCTTTACAGCAAAATGGAGATGTAATGTGTCAGGTACTGAGGCTGTTTAAACCAGTATGATTAGTAAATGCAGCTATCCAGAAAATTGGATTATTAAGATTATTCAAAATTTATTTTTTAGTAGCTCTAATTAGACCTTTAGTTCTGTAGATATAATTCCTTAACCTTATTTATTTCATAGCTTGTTTTTGTTTCATTTGATATTGAGGAGACAGTTGTCATGAAGGATGAAAAATTGTTTTATTCATTAAATTCAGCAAAACTAATTTGATGAAAACCTTTGACTATGTTTTCACTTTAGTAGAACATTTTCTTAATGTTTTTATGAATCAAGCATATACTTCAACAGTGTAAACTGTCACTGTTTCCCCATTCAGAAGACCAGTTATGATAATGTAATTAAAGGTGGCTACATTAAGCACAGCGAAAATGCTTAGATGAATGTAGTACAATAGAATTATCGTAAATCAACTACAATACTGTAAAATACTTGACACATTTGTATTTAACTGGTAAAAGGATATTTTAAAACTCAAATGATAAAACTTTAAAGTAATGTATTTAAACCACTTTAATTGAAATTCTGTCAGATTCTCTATATTATTGTTTCTTTTAAAGACGTTTACAGCTTGCATGAAAAAGTATCATGCACTGAGGTTAAATATAACACACAAAATTTGAATCCATTGAAAATTTTATTTAGAATAAAAGGTTTCATATATTTATATGATTACCAATGTAAAATTCAAGTTTAGGACATATATTTGCTCTGCCAGAACTCTGTATTCATGGAGCATTCTCCATCTTCTGAATGGGATGTACTCTGTATGTAAAGCTCACATAGCCATGCAAATCGTGTTGCCTTCTTGGGGTGGAATCTCTGACTTATCACCTAGCCCAATGATTCTCAAATGCAGCCACTGAGGCCACTTGTGGCCATTAGGGGCTTTTCGTGCAGCCACCAAAGCTTCTTGGGCTGTGGGGAGGGTGAGGGGAGGCAAAACACCAGCCCCTTCCCCTCGCTCTCTGTTGCACTTGTGAACTGCTTCTGGAGAAGCAAGGTGAGCTCTCGACTAACGGGGGGAGGGGAGGCGTGGGGTTCCGGCTTCAGCCCTGCGGTGGTTGGGTGGTGGGACTTTGGGAATCTGGCCGTATGGCCCCAATCTTCATCCCCTGGATCTGGCTGCTGACCTCAGGCACCAACCCCTGGCTTTGGATGACAGCCCCATCTCTGGCTGTGCAGCGGCAGGTGCTTGCTTTGTGCTCCAGCTACGTGGCAGCGGGCGATGGTGCCAGGTACCGACCTCTGGCCCTGACTCCCTGCTCTGGCTGTGCAGTGGTGGGTGCTGGCCCCTATCTCTGGACACAAGGCAGAGGGCACTGGCCCCAGGCACCAACCCCCAGCTCCAGCAGGTGCTGGCCCCAAGGCCTGGGGCTCACCACCACCCCCATCGCCTCTGGCCCCCGTTTCCCTCTCCCCATTCCTCCTGGCCTCCTCCACCTACTCCTGCACCACTCATCCAGGGCTTCATTTGTCCTGGGGCTTGCTGAGAAAAGTGATGTTAAACATGTAAGTACCACTTTTCCCGGCAGACTTAGGAGCTAGCTGAGAGGCTGTGAAAAGCGCTACTTACCACTTTCCTTAGCAAGCCCCAGGACAAATTAAGCCCAAGATTAGAGAAACTGTGCGTTACTTTTATTATTGAGTCCACACAAAAAAGAAACCTCCATAAATAAATTACAGTGGTTTGGATGTGTGGATGTGCGTATTTATTTGTTTTTCCTAAAGTTAACTAAGTATTTTAGGAACAAGTGTCAGTGTGGCCACCAGCAAGAGCTGCTGGCAAAAAATGTGTTGAGAGAAATCTGGGATGAGTCCTTTCCATCGTACATGGCACTGGCTTCCCGGGACTACGAGCAGGCAGTGAATACACTCAACAGGTGGAATGTATCTCAGGCTGCGTGACAGCTCAAAACATGAACTCGGCCAATGAGAAAACAGCGCTATGTTGCCAGGAGAGCTTTTCCCATCAGCATAGCTACCACCTCTTGGGAAGGTGGATGAACTGTGCGGATGGGACAGCTCTCTCCAGTTGGCTTAGAGCATCTGCATTAAAGGACGGCAGCTGCTCGGTTGCAGCATTGTAAGTGTAGATATACCCTAAGAAGTGTTACGAGATTATCTCCTTACAAACTGTTACTGCTTATATGGACATCTCAACTGACCAGATTTATAATTCAGACCATAACTTTCCAGAAGATACCATTATGGATTCTGAGGAAAATTATTTTTCAAAATAAACAATCTAAATAATATTTACGTAACATGTTACAATACTTCAAAGGAGCAATTATAGTGTATCAGGGAAACTGAAAAAGGTTTTCAAAATCGGTAACTATAGGGAAACACTACATATCTGCTGGAATCTCTTTTATGTTTAGATTTAAGCAAGCATAAAAAAGGATCACTTAAACAAGAGCTCTAGCCATTCTGATAGTAATCTTACAACAGAAATAAAAAATAACCATTTGCACAGAAACAAATTAACTCAACAGAGCAGGCAGGAAATCAATTACAGAAAAATACTTTTCCATAAGCCCTCATTTCCTATTGTCTCCAGGACCATACCTTCAACCTTCTACAGAAGCCCCATTAGATAAATAAGCTGAGAGTTGCTTTTTTCAAGGGCATATCAAGAAGGAGCAAAATGTCATGAAGTGTTTAAAGGCTGATACAAAACAGCATAATGACATCTAATATGAATGTCCTAAATAATTATACACCAGATCCTATACATGCATTTCCACATTAGACTCATGGAAGTTCACAAACCAATGTAAATGTATTTTGCTTATGAGACGAGCCAACAAAATTAAGGACTTTCAAAACTAAGTCTGAAAGTCCACCTTTATTTCCCAAAGTTGCCAAACACATTAAGTTTTTTTTAGCTATGAAAGTACACATGATACATAAAACCACGTACTGAGCTCAAGTTACTTTCAGAATGAGAAATTGGAGCTTGGTGTACAAAATGCATATTCATATATATACTAATATTGTATATTAGTGTATAAATTTATTACATTTGCATGTATAAATTGAGTATCTGTATATGCAAATAGCCCTCTAGGCATCTAGCGGGTCTTTTACATCTTCACTCATTCTAACTACAGGTGCAAATGTGTGTGTTTTTAGGAACATAGGAACTGCCATAGTTAGTGGATCAACCCTGTGGTCCATTTAAGTTCAGTATCCTATCCCCAGCATCATATACTTCAGAGAAACCTGCAAGAACCCTGCAGTAGGCAGATATGGGGGCAGATTATCCTGCAAAGGTCTCATTCAACTCCTAATAGTTAGAGTTAGTCTTAATCCTGAAGAATGGCTGTTTATTTCCCTTCCAAAGCTGCTAGCGTTAACTATAACAACTCTGTATATTTTTGAATCTCGTTAAATTCTTGGCCTCAGTGATATCCTGTGACAATGCGTTCCACAGTCCAATTATAAGATGTGTGAAAAAGTATTTCCTTTTATGGGTTTTGACCTTTTAATTTCATCGACTGTCCCTTTGTTCTTGTGTTATGTAATAGAGAGAACAGAATTCCCCGATCTATCTTCCCTAGTCCATTCCTTATTTTATATACCTTTTTCATATCCCCTCTCATTTGTCTTGCCTCTACAGTAAACAATTCCAATTTTTCCACTCTCTCTTCTTGAGAATTTTTTCATGTCCAATATCATTCTTGTACCCAAACACTTATTTTCCATACAATCAATTTCTTTGTTTTACTTTTTTTACTTTGAATCGCTTTGTTTTTGGCCGTTTATTTTAGCCACATTACATTGTAAAAATTTGGTCACATTCTTTTATATCTAAATTAAATTAAGTAGTCAAAAGAATTCAACTTAATTTAGTTAAAATATAGAAGTGATCACTGTATGTTTTGCACATAGGGATTATATTGGATGGTTTGTGAATGCTATACGCAACATCAGTAGCTCCCTCTAGTCGGAAAATTAGTTTTAGTTCCCCCTCATTTCCTCCCCCCTCCAAGAAGAACATGGCATTCTGGGGAAACAAACAGATGTTTCAACCTCACCATTATAAATGGGTGGTCACTGAATACTATAAAATTCAAATATGACAATTCCACACCTAGTAGCTATATTAATATATTGATTGGCTCTTTTCCTTCTGAAATTCAATTTAAAAGGTTCTGTGTTTGTACAGGATGATTCTGACTAACTTTCTAAAACAGAACTATTAGAAGAATTAAAAACCTCAGGTTTAGAACAGAAAAATGTATGATTTAACTTGTTAGAAAATGATCCTTGAATTTTATGTTATTTTAGTCTTAAAATAAGACAAGAACTTGCATATACTTTTAATAAATATAAGCTTTCATATATTGATCCAGAAGCCACCTACTTACATTTCTAAAGCTTTGAAACTAAAGAAGAGGCTTTTTAGCCTGAGGGGTTAAAAGTGTGGGTGTGGAAGTGGGCTTTTGTTAGAAAAATTAGCAATGCTATGAGTCATTGTGCATTAGTGGCAGAATAGTTTTGCATCTTGTATGAATCCAGACACCATATGCCATCCGAGGACCTATTACTTTATTCGGTGCCATTGCTGACAGGCAGACACGTGGGTATCCCCAGTGGAAAGGCTGTCTCCTCTCCATGGTGAGTACAGGAACCCAGTGATCTGAACACATCAGACATTGTAACTAGCAGCAGGAACAGCTGGTAAGCAAGCAAGAAGCAACGGCAATACAGAGCTAGAATGTTAATGAGACTGCATGAGCTCACAACACAAACCTCAAAAGGGAAAATATCAATTTGAATTTTGTCAGTTCCTGCATTTCAAAATGTGTAAATTTGAATTTATTTTTGAGATCTTAAGGCTCAATCCTGTGATCCTTATTTAGGCAAATTCCCACCACAGTGATGGGAGTTTGCCTGAGTAAGGACTGAGTAAAATCTGAGTAAGGGCCTTTGAATTTGCAGCTTAGTTCTATTATTTTAAAAATGTGATCTTTATTTCCAGCCAATAATGTAGTAAGCGGCCAAATTGACAATCTTCTATCAGGCAAAATTTGTGGTAAAGCCAATGAATGTTTTGCTTTATAGGGGATTACACAGTCTGAAATAGATTTAAAATTGATTCACAAACAAAAACATTATAGGATCTCTACACACACTCACTCACTCTCCTTCCCCCCAGAAATTCAAAGCATAATATCTGGAGGTGAATTTGCAAAAAGTATTTCTCAAGGTTTTAGTTCCTGGCTCCATTTGAAATTAATGGGAGCTGCACAGCAAATTCCCCAAGGATTGCCTTGAAAATTTCACAGTAAAGCCCCTAAATCCTTACTTTGTGCCGGTTTGGGGTTAAAAAAAAAGCCGAAACTGTTTTGAGTTAACAATTCAAGGTTAGCCCAAACATAGGCAATATTTTGGTTAATTTTGTTTTCTGTCATAATTTCAAAAGATATTTTACCTTGGAGTATCTGAGTTAGAAGTTTTTTTTCTTGAGAACCCAGAATACCACTAAGCTAACAGGCGTAGGGAGCTGTATTCAGCTCTTTCTTGGAGAGGAAAAAACCCTACACTCAAAGGAGGAAGTGACTATCAACTATTTTGTTTTTAAAATCTGCTTATGATGGGACCTAATTCGCTCTTTGTTAATCAGCAAACCAGATATTGTAAAGAGACTTCTGGTGTTTCACCAGTTGCCAACACAGATTTTGATACTAATAACAACGTATGTAAGGGTTCATAATACAAACAATTATTTTAAAAAAATGTACTGCAGTACATTTAGTAGAGTAGTATTAAATTAGTGTTACAACTAAAACTATATTTTTCTTAATTAATGCCCAATTTTGCTAGTGTAACTTACACTGAGTAGCATCGCACTCTGAGTAACTCTATTGAAAAATCAGTGGAATTACTCATAGAAGAAAGCACTACTCAACAAATAGTAAGTGGCCCTTAACGACCAATGGACATTTCAAAATTCAGCATTACTATTTAGTAATAGCTCTGTACAGACTACTCCTGGCCTCAGAGTGGTGCAAACAGACTATAAAGCTCCCCTAATTGAAGCTATTCTTGTGGTGAGCCCTACATAGTCCCCCTTTGCAGGCTGTGGCTGGGGTAGGGGAATGGTCAGTTCGCCTTTGCGCTCTGATGATCCCATATTATAACTACCCCGGGAGAGTTATTACCAGCCAATACAAATTAAGAGTACAGCTGAGGTTCCCTTTACTTGGTTATTGGTGAAACCAATCTCGAGCAACCCAAGGAGAACAGAAGTGGCATATTGTCACTTTTGTACAACTCAGCCTTACCCAAGGAGTGGGATCCACATGTTCAAAGCATTATACACATAGCTAACAACATTCTGCAGAATAAGTGTATGGTGTGGTGTAAATAAAATTGTAACAGGTGGGGAAATAAATCAGAAAGGGAAAGGGAAATGTCTAAAACAAAAGCATTTTCCATGATGTAGCTAAAATTAGAACTCAGAATTCCCAAATCCACTCCCTGCGCTCATTCTAGTAGACTATACTGCAAAACCACAAAGTACCTTCCAGTGCTCAGTGTGAATTAGAGGCTTTACTGTATATTTAGGCCAGAAGTTTTAAATTCAGTGGAATTACTCCACATTTACACCATTTTCGCAGAATAGAATGTGACTGGTATTCTCTTTATAACATGGTATCTCACACAGTTAGTTAATTTTTGGTTTTTAAAACTGTTTAGCCTACCATGACATTATTTAACCACAGATTCTGTTTTATGAACGTTATTAAAACAATATAACATAAAAACCTTTTAAAAATTGCTTATTATTTTCTGGAGACACAATGGTTTCTGCACATATGGAGATCATCAGCAAGAGAGGATGCAATCAGAGCAGTTGAAACTTCTACCAGTGGATTGGGACTCTATCAGTGAGATCACTGTCAAGAGTTGCAGCACTAATAACTACATCAAAAACAGAAAATAATGATTCTCATATTGAGACTAAGGCCTTTACCAATAAAGAGACCGGGCTCAATTGTCTTACAAAATTCACAGCACCTAAATGGGGTGAAGGGTAATTAAGTTCAAAGTTGTGGTGGAAAGATTAGTTGGATTGTTGACATGGGTTAATTCGAAGGCATACGAAAACATGGGGGAACAACAAAGGCCTGTGTGTCAATAAGCTTTCTGAGGGTAGTGCACTCATAGTGCAAGCTAGATATATATAATGTGGAGGTCTTTATTTGATAACCTTGACTATAGTGCCAGCAACGATTTCAAGGATTCAAATGGAGCCTTGAAATCAATGAAGAGGAGCAATGCTTCTGTTATGATGAGAGAGATTTCAAAGAAAAACAAGAATTAATTGGCAGGAGAACTAAACTATTCACTATCACAGACAATCCCTCCTATTACACATCTGAGGGACGTTGAAAGTGTGAACTATAATTGCTGTACCTGATCTGTGAATAAAGAAGACTTTGCTTTCCAGGGCTGGCTATCGTTCTGGTTCTCAATTCAGTTCTTAATTCTCTTTAATTCTGTACCTGATCTGTGAATAAAGAAGACTTTGCTTTCTAGGGCTGGCTATCGTTCTGGTTCTCAATTCAGTTCTTAATTCTCTTTAATTCTGTATACATGAGATACAGAAAGGAAGAGATGGCACTGAGCTTTTTAGGGTGGTGATCATCATCAGAAGTGAAAAGGAATTTACATCCAAGATATGTGAAGAGGGAAAATGAGCAGTTATTAGTACATGAGAGGAGGCACAAATGTATCTGAAATGTAAAGTTTTAGGTGCTTATGACTGTTAAATGTGAATCTGTGGAAGCGAATATATATAGAACTATACAGTACCACTGGAATGCAATATATTTCTCTTCAAGTCTAAGAACTGCACTATGAATAAAAGCTGAAGAGCTGCCTCCACAATCCCATGTAATGCCACCTAAACGCTTTGCCTCGCATGACTTATTACAGGCTGGAACAGATTAGAGCTATCGATTGCTGCCTGGAGAAGGTTCTCACTGTGAGAACGGAAGGCAAACAGCAGAGACACACAGCTAAACTATCGATCTACTTCAGCAGGGAAACTGCACTTGAAAATGAAGGTCACTACTCCTTTACACCACCTATCAGAGCTACTGTAGCATTCATCAGGCTACTTCAGAAATTGGTGTGATTGGACCACTACTTCTATCTCAAACTCCAACCTGTCTTGTGATAGCTGGTTACAACAGCTAAAGATGGCAAGTTAAATCTGTCGCTTTTCTGCAGATAAGATATCAGAGACTGACTATAGATACTTCTGAGAGTCAGAACTTATTTCAGCAGAAAACTGTCAGGAGTCATATCAAATAAATTGCCAAAGCTACAGTAATACAGTCTTAAGAATTTCATACTAATATTGAACATGATCTATATAACTTAAAGGCAAAAGCTTAACTGAATTAAAAAATCCCTAACGCTTTTCTAAAATTCCAGATTTTTAGGCTTTTTTCTTGATTTTCAAACACAGGTACCATCAGAATCAAACAGATTAAAATGGCACTCTTCTTAATTAAAGTCCAGCACAGCAAGTAATATACACTTCAAAAAAATTTGCCTCTGGTGTGGGTTGTAGCATATCAAAAATGTTTTAACCCACCAGACATTCCATGTACTTAAAATTATATTTTAGCCACACAAATGTTTAAATCAAGCACGGTTAATATTTATTCTTTAAGGACAACTATTAAAAATAAAGAGGTTTATGTAAAATTAATGTTAAGGGTTTGACCTAAAACAACAAAAGGAAACATATTCAGAATTAAAACTGAAAATCTTCACTTTAACCTACCCTATTCTGGACATCATATAAAGTAGTTATTATAATATCTGGATACAATATGGTGAGTTGAAGACTTTGAATATCTTTGCTTTTGTGGTTCTACAGGTAAGACTTTTATACTTAACCTAATGTAGCTACTTGTTGTTTTAATGTAGCTAAGTATACGTACTGTATTCACTACAGCACATAAATGTTTAAGAATTGCTCATGTGCCAAACTACTATACTAGCAGTAATCATCACACTCTCCTACTCATCTGCAGTACTACAAAAATATATCCGAGTAGAGAAATAGTGACATTCACTGCTCAGCTATTACATAAATCAAGTGTGTGTTCTTGTTGTGTGTATGTTTATACAGCCACATACACATACATATACTGTTGCAGCGAATAGTATGAGCATTCAACATGAGCCTGAGAAGGCACTCATTACAACCCTCTACTTTCAGAGCTTATAAGTGGATGAAAAAACCCCAACCCTGCGGTGGAACACCACAAGTTGGGAGTGAATTTTTTGCTAGCCCAGTTAAATTTAGTTCAGCTTGATTTTTAATTTATACAAGAGAAAAACCAAACAAACCCCCAAAGTGATAAATGACACCATTCGTATTTTCAAATTTTTGGAACCTTCTTGCCCAGCTACTAGTAGCAATGAGTCCATGGAACAAGAGGAAGAAGTGTAGTAGAGTGTAACACAGCTACTGCATGGGCTATCTCCGTTTCTGCTGCAGGGAGGAGACAAGACCATACTGCACAGTAGTGGAGATTTTACTAAATGAAATGATAAAGATATGCAAGAATCTGAAGTTGCAGGAATCAAGTGGCTCAAGAAGGAAAGAAAATCGCATCAGTTTTTGTTGATGTCCTCTAAAGTGAGGGTTTTTAAAAAGATGTCTTTATGTTGACCGTGTATTTATTAATCTGAAGCAGATATTAATTTACCATCTAATCGTTCCTGAAAGGAGAAATGGCAGTTAAACTATTAAGGAAGTAGTTAGAAGACCAGAGTCAGATTACCACTGAGTGTAGAAAGCATAGCAAGCAGTGCGTGTGTGAGGAAGACAACAGACAGTAAATCTTATGGTCTTCAATGGATGTTTTATAAGCAGTTAGGAAAACCTGGGGCAGCACTTCAGATGTGTCCCAAACTTTTGAAATCTTCACATTGTTCTAAGCAGTGAACATTAGTGAAACAATAAATTGAATGGGAATTACTACAGTCACATCCAACCAAAGAAAATATCTGAAGTCAACAAAGGACCAGCAGACTTTAGCACCACAGTCTCTATTGAAGTTAGACAGGACCTTACCAGAACTATCAGAGAATAAGCATATAGGTATTTCCATCAAAAAATGAATGCTCCAATTATCAGTGCACACCTCTTACGGTTCAAGCTCAAGACAGTAATCTTTCCTCTCAGTCCCACTCAAAGATCCAATTCACCATGGATCAGTGTGGCCATTCCTCAGAGGCAAGCTATGAGATGCTCTTCTCTCAAATTCAGAAGCAGGCAGAAAGGCCTCAGTAGATTCTGTACT
>ML675614.1:5462170-5601392 GCA_007922155.1 Mesoclemmys tuberculata | reverse complement strand
CTTCAAACCTTATGAGTTTTCCAGTGCAAGTGGGCTGAGTTTATCCTTTCTCACTAGCCAATGTAAAGCATTATTGACTGATTGTACAAAGACAATTTTGCACGACACCAGATTTTTAGTGATCCATAGAGAATCCAGGGATGTTTTCATTTCTAGGATGCTGATATGTAATATGCACTCCTGGAGGGACAAAGTATTCTGGGCATAAAATTTCCTGAGCAGCCCAATTGTAAACATAAATGACCAGAACCAGCTTAGATTTAGGGAGTTAGAAAATTAATCTGCTTCAAAAGATTGGATTTGGAAACGTGTTAATCAAAGCAGTATTTTCTGGCTACATTCTGGGAGTATGTGCATGATGTGAGGTCACTGAAACATCAAAATCCTTTTGGCAGTCAATGTGAAATTATGAATTATGAAACAAATATTACTTAAGTCCCTGAAACTTGCAGACTCAATTGCACCTTCACCTTCAGAGGATAAAACTCGTACCTAAGATTCAAAACAACATAGCAATTTAGATTTAGAATAGTAGGAATGCATTTTACAATACAACCTTGATTTGTTTCTTTTTTAATCTTGACAGATAAACTCAGCTCTCAAAGATGCATGGTAAATGACTGCAAGACGACTGAAGAAACAGTACCTGCAGAACATATGGATGCGCAAAAAGACCTTCCTAATGTATAGTTCATTAAGGAGAATCTGGAGGAAAGCACAAAAATACATTGTATATGTGCCAGTATCAGAAGTTACCGTTACTTAATTACAAACACACAAACCATGTTCAACATTTCTCTAGATTGTATAAGATCTGGATTCCATCAAAAGCCAAGTCTATAAATATGTCTCATTATGGACTTTATGTATTTCAGGTATTGCATTTTTATATATAAGACAGAAGAGATATTGTTTAAGAAAAGAACAAGAGAAGCTAGTCTGAAGTTCACTAAGATAAATACAAGTAATCAATATCTCAGAAAAATACATTGTTAGCTAACCCAGATTTTTATATGCACACGTGATTCCAACAAATCTGATCCCTCAAAGTACATTACATAATTTCATCATCATATGCCTTGAAGTCAGCAACAGGTCAGTTTACAAGGGGTGTTTGGCAGTGCTGTACCTCAATTCCTCCTGTTCTCTGTGCCTCTAGCACATAATAGTGTAGTGTCCTGTGGACTGTAATACTTTGTCTAATTTCAGTTACTGGATTTAGTGTGGGGTGCTGTTGGTGGCCTGGGATATATAAGTTAGACTAGATGATCTGGTGATTCCTTTTGGCCTTAAACTCTATGACCAATTTGCCTCAATCCTGATTTACAAGGTTCGGGCCAATTTGGGAGATGTGCTACTTCCATAGCTGCTTTATAGTAAAACTGAAGATAAGTTAGATGTACAACAGCAACTTGATCTGCAGTCTTGAATGACAAGAATTTTTTTATATATATATCTGTCAGTGTGTCTATGTAGTTGTTCTAAACAGAAGCTACATCATCTGCTAAAAGAAGCAGTTTAAATCCTCTGAAACTGACAGTATAAAATATGGCATATTTTTCTGAGTTCTGTGTACAGTATTTAGCAAAAACATTCATTGCCGTCATTAGAAAATGTGTATAAGTAAAATTTCCCAAGAAATTACATTTAAGGAACTCTAAATTGACTAAAAACTATTGGAGAATCCTGAAGAAGAGACCACACAGAAGGATGATTCTTTTTACATGGATACCTTTTTCACTGCATCATATATTTACATGCTCTTTGTACTGCCCTGCCTGTTTCGCTGTGTAATTAAACTGATTTAAAACCTTAGTTTTACACATAAACTGTTTATCACCCCTACTCCCAATAAATGCCTTGGACATGCTACTTATAGCATTATGTTCTTTTCAAGTTGGTGCTGGCAAATAGTGACCTCAAAATTTAATTGGGATTTGATTAGGAGGATCTTTTATTTATCTGCAGTCAATTGTTTTAGCCTGAGAGAGTACTCAGGAATGATGTCTCTTGAAGATTACTTGTTCCTTTCTCTCTCCAGGAAACAGAAGATGGTTTTGAAACCTTCAAACTATTATGCAATACATAGTATGTCAGTATACTACAATTTGTGGTAGGTTTATATATTTGTAGGCTATATTCTTATTATGATGTCATCTGAATGCTTATGATTAATCATTAAAACGTTAAAAGCATATTTGAAATAAAATTCTTTCCTCAAAAAGCACAGTGAGGCTATTCAATGAACCATATCAGCTAGCCCTTTATAGCATCTTCAAGTTTGTGAGAGTACCCTTTAGTGTGAGCTAAAGCTGGGTGTCCAGACATTTCTAGAAGTTTTAAGAATGTACTCCTAAAAATGAGTGAATTATTTAAATGTATGCTAATACCCGACACAACTAAACTATATACACCTCAAGAGGAAGCTGGGTTCAGATCTTTCAAAAGAATATTATTCTAGTCTCTATTTTGTTATCTAATGTAGCACAAGTACAACTACATTGGTTTGATTTTGTGTGATACCATCATTCTGTCTGAATTGTGTAAATGAACCAGTGTGTGTAAGTGGCTTTGAGACAGCAGTCAGCAGCTACACACTAAAACTTAAATATATCAGTTAATTAACCAATTTTTCATGCTCTAATATATGCTTTAAAACACAGAAATCTCTGCAGCAACATGAAAAGTATTTAAGGCTAGGAAAAAAAACCCACTCACACACACTGAAGTTTTTACCTTTCCTGCTTTCTAACATCTTTCTAACAGCAAAATGTATTTGGGCACAACAGTGGAATTTGAGTCATCATGACCAAATGATTACAGTGCAAACCCTAGATTCTTCTGTGGCTCTGCCGGCTTCTGGTCCCCATGGTAACTAAACCTCAGATATTGTCCTCCACTCAGCTGGAGTACTAAGTATTGGGAGGCTTTTGTGTCTGATGAGATTTCTTCCACAACCTTCTAGCAACAGACCCTAGTGCTTCCTCCTGACTCTTTTCTAATTGAGATGCAAATTAATCTCTGTGGCTGATTACACTTCCCTAAAGCTACTGACAAGTGCAGCTGTAACCAGAGTTTACAGACTTTCCAACAAGTGACTTCAGCTGCCATTATTTGCATGAGGCTGCCAGGACTTCACAGCCCACTATCTGGGACATGTCGATCACTTCCCCTTAGGCAGTGCAAGCATTTTATTCATTGCATGTTGTTTAAATTTAAAGTGAAAATGAAAGTGAACTCTGCTATCTGAAATAAATGTTTTTACAATCATTGTACTGTCCCCAAAATTATTCTACTCTTTGCAGCATGTCTCTGACTCCACTATCATTTGTCTCTCTTTACTTCCAAGTCTAGGTCATAAACAAACTTCGGAAGCCCCCTAATTGTTTTTGTTGTTGTCCTCTGAAAGCCTTCAGATTTGTCAATATTTTACTGCTACTGAGGTGGCCACAACTAAATGGAATATTTCAGGTATGGTCTCAGCAGTGATACAATGGTCTGTAACACTATTGTTTGCCACACCGTGGTATAAGATTACCAGTTTCCGCCTATACACAGAATAAAAGGTAGCTTTGGTAATTTTGTGGTAATGTTGACAAAGGTTGACTTTTTAATGGCTTGTACTTTAAAGAGAATGGGAACATTGTTTCCCTGCTCTGAGAACGCTTCTTTTATACATATGCATCCTAAAGCGGCAACAACTTTTTTAGTGTCATATCCTTGTGCAAAGTCATGTTTAATTTTCTGTCCAACCTCAATCTTAATTCTTTCAGCATTACTGCTTTCTGGGCTTACCCTTTCCATTGAATTTTTTTTTTCAATTATTTCACTCCAGATTTCTTGATTTGTGTTCTTCCAAGCTGAATCTTATTTTCTTATTTCCAATCTTACTAGATCCTTTTCAATTATTTCCTTTTCCTCCTTTAAGTTTGCATCATCTGCAAACTTTATTAATATGGTAATTAACCCCCTTCTTATTGTTATTTTAAAAAACTGAAACCCAAAGAGTTTATGATCTTAGGCCCTAGTTCTGCAACTCACACCAAGTGCACTTACTCACTGCAAGAGTCGCACTGAGTGTGACTAGCTACTCAGTGTGCATAAGCATTGTAAAAATCAGGCCCTCGGCAAGGATGTAAATGAGACTGGACATAATCTTTAGCAACCTGCTAGACACCATCTCAGCAATGTAACACATTGCTGTTTATAATTACAATTTGGTTACAGTTATTCAGCCCATTACCAGTCTACATTACATTACTGTCCATACCAAAGAAAATCTCATTAAATGTTTAGAGTACGATTTCATGAGACAGCAGAAAAGCTTCAATAATATTTGAATACTGTACAGTTATTGAAACTACTTTTTTTGTAATTCTGTCAAAAATGCAAATAAATGTATCTAACGCATGATCCTATTGCTCAGAGTTCGATTAACCTGTAGATGCTTAGAAAGTTTTTCTCAGTATATTTTTTCTGTTATTTTACTGGGGTTTGGAGGGATTCTTTTTTCACTAGGAATCACTGGGAGATAATCATCAGGATGTTTATTCTTTCCCTTTTAGAAGAAGAGAGGACATTGATCTTCTCAGATCTTATAACTCTATCAATTCCTTATTCAAGTACTTCTGTTTAAAAATCACAGGGTGCTGCTCAAGTAACATGTTTAGTTTGTAACCAAACACGAATTTTCTTCTTAATACAGTCACTCTGAAAACACCAAGAATACAAAATATGAAAATTACAGAAAAGGCTATCAGCATATATATATTGAGCTTTTGATTATATTCCTAATCGCTGAAGTTTCTCTCTTTTGGTGTAAGCATTTTATGTGCATATAGGTGCATGGAAAATGACAGTTGTAGAAATGAACCTTTTGAGCTTATCCTGTCAATCCCTCTCCATTCCTTTCCTATTTCCAAACAACAGCCCGACAGATTCCTCCACCCAAAAGGCCGAAGCCACAGCTGCCTTCTGATCCAATGACAGACCCTTACATCCTAGGGTGCTCTGTTCTGTCTTGTTTTCCCCACCAGAAATCAGCTGCTTCAATGAACTCCCTATGGCAGGGGTCTCCACCAAACTACTCCGTCCCTTCCAGAACGTCAACAAACCTTTGGTTTCTGTTTAAAGGGGAACCTTTATTCTTTCCACTTTCTATTTGCAGATCTTTTACTCACATCCAAAAAACGTTGCTTAGGACATTCCGCCCTGCCTTGCTTTCCTCCCTTCTCTGATGTGACCTCTCCACTGTGTTACCTGTTGTGAGATCCAGCTGCTTTTTTGTCAGGCTCCACTATTCCCACTTTCCATTCACATCACATCACTACATGCACAGTATGGTTTGATGCCAAAGTGCACAGAAAGGTAGAGGTATCTGGAACCAAGTATTGATGCAGTTGGACCTCACAATGCACCCTGAAGGGCAGAGTGGCATGCATCATGCCTAGTCTGTGTGTTGCATTAGACTAGAGTACAGAGAGAGAGAGAGGCCTAATGAAGGCTGGGTCACAGCAGGCTGGTGAAAACCAAATGCCTATGGAATGTGGAGAGACTCTAGAGAGTCTAGGGGATGAAAGTCAGGGGGATTCTTCTGTAAATTAGGTGGATGGAGTAGTCACAGCAAAGGAGTAGGGGACCCATTTATAGGGTAGTGTTGCCTTAATAGCAACCTTGAAAATGATTTGTTTTGGAGAAACAGCTGAATGATACAGTTCCTTATGAAAACCAGTTTACCTATCCCTAGCATTCTTGTATGGATAATAATTATTTATACAAAATACCTATTTACTTTTTAACACAGTCACCCTCAAACTCCAGTATATCATCCTCAAATGCCATTACACATGCACACACAGTTAGATACATACATATCTATGCTAGAGTGCTAGGGAAAAGCCAATTGGTTCTCATAAGGGAACTGTATCAGACCTGAGCTCTTTCTTTGAAACTATTCCAAACCTCTGTATGTGTGCACACACACACACGTATATCACCACCTATATATCCGATTCTGATACCCAACCATAAACTGTTAAGAGATGTATTTTAATATGTATACAGTGCTCTGAAGTTAACGTTTCAGTATTTATACTTGCTGTATATCACTGTTTTTAGGTGGAGGAGGAGCTCATCTTTAAAGAAATAGTTTTTGGACATGATATCCAATGACCATGATTTGATTTTAAAATCATTGGTTAACTTGGGAATTGTAACCATAGAAAGTGGCAAACTTCCAGTTTTCAGCACTCTAGACATAGAAATACATCCACTGATTGCCCACTAGGGAAAAGAAATAAGCAGATGGCAGTTGAGTTAGCCCTCACCACTGAGAAAGAGCAGTGACCACTAGATAAAGGCTAAACTTGACAGATTCTATTTAGCCTGCTGAGGAAGTTATTATAGGAAAATCTAGGAGGAACAAAGGGCAAGGATGAACATTACATCAAATCGTATCTTCTGTTTTCCAACTGTGTCAAAAATTATTTTTTCCCTAAGAGGTAATAGCATCTTTTTCACTCTTATAATCTCTGTTACTATGTTCAGGTTACCAGCAATACTACACTGACTGCTTTATTGTCAGACACAGCTTAACACATCTACTCATACAGTCAAGGTTACAGATAGAAGGAACTAAGCAGTGCTTAGGTGAATTACCCACTCATGAAACAAAAGTGAAAAAGCTAGCGAGTTTTGAGTCTGCTATTAAGTGCTGCCATAATCTTATAACTAAGGTATTGTTTGGACCTGCCTGTGCAAATCCAAACAACTTCACCTTTTTTAAAATGAAGAGAAAAAAACAAAAAGGTAATAAAATGTTAGTTTCCTTGATTCTTAGGCAAATCTTTATTTCTGAAGCTTTTCACATACACAATGAATGAAATTCAACCCTTCTACATAGCCACAGTAGCTAGAAAAATTGAACGTAAAATGTACATGCCTCTGATAAATTCTAATAAAGCCTTTTTTCCTTCATCACAAAGATTGAGAATTCCAATTGTTTTGTCTCAGGAAAATCAAATGAGGCACCCCTCATTACATAATTCAACCTCCGCCCCATCAAAACAAACAAAAAAAAGCCTCCAAAATAAACTGAAATCAGATGAGTGCTGATCCACAGAAACATCTGGGACTGGTAACAGTGTGGTTAATGAAGCACACTAGAGGCATTTGATAATATTAGTGACATTATGAGAAAAAAAACAGAATGTCAAGTAATGAGTGATTTTATGCGATAAGCCTGCATACCATGCAAGAATAATAATTCATATGACACAATTCTACAACACTGGAGCATTCCTTCCAGTTACCTAGAACTACTGCTGGAAGAACGTGTTCTTTATACTCTAAAATGCAACATGAATAAAATAAAAATGGAGATAAAGACTGATAAATATCAATACCATTGGCCAAATGCTACCTAGATCTTATTGATGTGAAGATTCCCAAAGACGACTGTGGAACTACTTGCATGATTACAATAACTGAGTAGAAAAGAGCTCCTTTTGTAAATATTAAGCTAATATAAACAATTATTTTCTTTATGTTACAGAAATTTGAAAATAATCCCTTCCTAAAGTTTAAAACACCATTACATCTAACAGTATGCCTGTTGACTTTGCAATTGGCAGGAAGGTCCAAAAGTATTGTTAGGAGCATTTTTCTATTGCTAACTTTTATTTTTTAAAACATACCAAATCAAATCAAATCTCAGCAAGAATGAGTCTAAAAACATGCTGCTTGATATGGCATTTTCCTGATGTACAGTTCTTACCATGAAGCCAAACAGAAGAGAATTCATTAGCACTTACCTCTAGCAGGAAAACATTTGTACTTATGGCTCCTACATACAAATTGCATAAAACGCATAGAAAGAAAGGATACAAGCTCTGGTAGAGTGGTATAAGAGATTTCACAGCTCTGCTGGCATTGATGCATGTGGCACATATAAGGCTTGGCAGCAGTTTTGCAGTCACTATTGCTCCATCAAAGAGAGGACCAAAAAATGGCACCTGCAAACCAAAAAATAAAAGTGATGGTCTTTTCAGATACAGCATTCTCCAGTCTTAAATTGATTGTATCATGCAGGGAGAGGAAAGGATTTCGAAGGCATAAATGAGCACTACACGCTCAATCCCCATTGCCTTTTAAAAGGAGTAGGGCACCTAACTGTCCTTTGAGGACATTATATTAAATCCTGCAGTACACAAATAGGGATCTATGAGGTTTTTGAAGGGAAGATTAAAAAAAATGAAAATTATCTGACCAATTATCTCTTTATAATGAGTCTGCTCCACTATTTCCAACAGAAACAAAATAACCACGCTATTATATGCGCCAAATCATCTTCTAGTAGGATGTTCACGCCAATATTTTGTTTTCAAGAAAACATATTGTTCAGCTCTGGCATTGTGCTCTCAGCTAAGTATTTGTATACCTAAAGTTCTGTCACTGGTTAGTCTTCACAGATATAACCATCAGCTCCCATCTCCCTTGGAGACCAAGAAGATACTAATAAATAGTTTTTTTGAAAGTCTGAGTGCAAACATAAAAAAACTGATTGTTAGCATAGTTCCTACTGCTAGTGTGTTTGGGATGTAGTCCCTCCTCCATTCCATCAGTTGGGCTAAGATCAGAAGAAAAGTAGGGCAATGAACATAGAGGAAAATCCATACCCAGCAAAGAGTTTAGTTTTGGTAAATACTGCAAAGCAGGTTTTTTTGTCCTGGATTTTCCATCTCAGATTGTAATTTTTGCTCGAGCAAAAAGATATAGCTAAACTGCAGCACAGATTCAAGTTACGAACAGAAAACTTTGATGGCAACTGTCAGTCTTTGTATTTATATATGAAAGTAGCATTAAGGTACAATGTGGAAATAATGCAGATACTGCACCGCAAATCTGTTAGATGGTGATTTGTCTGGCATGGGCCATGGGGGACTGCTTTACCCCTTTATGCTCCAGATCTTTAGATGCAGCTAGTGCAAGTTTGTCCAATGGGGACCACCTCCCGCTTAAAAAAATAATTTAAACATCTATTAGATTCTGACCACCACAACCTATTTTGAATAAAGGGAATCTCTAGGTGTATTCTCGTAAGCCATAGCACTAGGAAGAATACAGAGGTGCACTCATAAGTTTGAGATTGTCTAGCATCCTGAAGAAGAGAGTCACCCAAAGGAGAGACAGTTTAATGAAAATGGTAAAAACAGTAAAACTGAAGTCTCCAAAGGATGCAAGAAAAGAGAAAATCCCAAAAGAGGTCTAAAATCTGATACAGCTGTTAAGTAAATTTTAATGGAAAATTGGATTGAGCTAAATATAAAAAGTGAAGTAATCCAGTATGTCTCTCAAAGGGATTTTAAAGACATAATACAATCGTTTCCTTTTAGCTTTAAAGAGTTTTGCACTGGAGACTTGAGGTGATAATGTCCTTAAGGCCATACTGTTTAAGTTAGGGATGCCAGATATGGATGGAGGATCAGGTTCCAATGGCAATATACCAACAACAAATACTGTACACATCATATCTCTTTTAGACTGTACATTCTTCAGGACCAGGAACATCTCTACTATGTTTGTAATTGACTTCTAAATTTAGGGTAGTATAGACATGATTCTTTCTATAATTACGATTGGAGTTAGCTTTCCCTTTTAAGCCAAATTTTAATAGGTTCCTACATTTATTAAAACTGAATAAATTCATCAGATATTATCCATGTGTGATCTGATGCGAGACAAGAATTTTTCTGGAAAGCTGCCGGGGGTAGGGAGAGCAGACAAACCAGACAGTGTTGTCATGAGAGCTTAGAAATTGAGTTTCTACTTGGAATGTTTCTACTGTTTTTTTTTGGCCTATTATTTTTAAAAGATGATTTGAAGTAGAAGCCCCAAACTTGATGTGATGATGGTTAGTTCTTCAAGGCCAGACCTGTTCTTAAATTATTTCTAAAAATGTAAGGAAAATACATGATTAAAAAAACCCGAGAGACTTGAACTATGTTGAAAATATGTAGCTGTAACCACAAGGATGCCTTAAAATAATTTACATCTTAAAAACAAAAAAAAACAACCATCAGTCACTAGACAGACACCAAAAACACAGTCAAAATCACCCAAACAACCATCCTTAACAGAGCCCATATTCTCACCTTTCAGATACTATTATGATAGTTTCATTATGGAAACCAAGATAGAATTAGACATATTTCAATGCATGTAAGATAGATACATTTTGCTGAGAGTTTAAACATTGCATAGCTGTCCTCAGCACGCCTGACATGTAAACAAATATTTCATAAGGTTTTTAAGACAAAGCACATTTAAAGGTTTTATATTATGTATAACTACAGAGGTCATCTGTTTCTGGTAGATATTAATTTATGATATTGAAGGTAAAAGATATTTTTCTATGTTGAATCTCAACAGAAAACCCCACTCCAGTGGGACAATATTGGAGGAATTTTTGCAAGTGGAACCTTGCTGTAGGATTCCCCTCCCCTGTACAGCCTGCCCTTGCATGAGTTTTATAAGGGGAAAGAATGATCTGGTCCAAGGTAATTAGCTTCTTGGCAAAGTGGCAGTAATAGCAAAAAACAAACCAAAAAGACCCACTTTAAAAACAGCATCTCATGACTTAGAACTGTGACACCTTCCATTGGTTAAGAATCACTGCCCAAGGAACTGATCATATTATGTAGGTTAACCATTTGCAGTGTTCTCAGTACCCCTGACCATCGCAAATAAATGCTACTATAGGGACAAGACACGGAGGACCCCAAATCATTTTTAAAAAGTGGTAAAATGTGCGGAAACACACAAAGTGAATATAGATGGTTAAAATAAAAATCTTACGAATATTAAAAATTTATAGGATACTTATTTTCAGAATAAGTCAATCATGAACTTATTTCTTCATCACAAAAATCAAAATGAAAAAAAAACTAAACAGGAGCTAGTAGTAATTATCAAAATTTAATCTATGGATTTTTTCCATCTGTACTGAGGCTTATCACATAAATAAATACCCTCTATTATTCTTCTGCAACTGCTTTGTGGGTGACTGTGACAGTCATTCAATAAACGGACAAAAGGAATAATATAAATCCCCTGTATCCAGGGAATCCCTCTAATTAGAAGTGGCAATGAATCACAGAAGAAATTTGGTTTTAATATAACATCTGCAAATGACAGCTGTCTTTTCACACAGTTCTTATTAATGCCATTCCTTTACTTAAAATAACCATTAAAACCAGAAAAAACAGATTAGTATAAAATATTTCCATAATTTGACTAATTTTCGATTATTTTCAGCACATGCAGTTTAACATTTAGAGACTTCATCTATTTCTCTATGCAAGATTTAGTAGTTTCTCAGGGGAAAAAAACAAAAACAACCCATGCCACACAAGTTCTAGAGCATCGTTTTGTGCTGACATTTTTTAAATTAAGAATTGCATAGACCAAAACAATTCTATGAAAGAACAACACTTTTAGAAATATTGAGACAGAGAGCAGAGAATCAAACCTGTTAATTTTGTATGCCAGGTGTGAATAACGAGGGTATACACTTATAAACACCATATGCAGACCTCACACACATTTTCAATTTGATATTTGGTGAGTTATGCATGTAAATGCCCAGAAACTGATGTGTGATAGTCAATGTATTAAGAGTTAGTTTTACAGAAGTTTTAATATCCACATATACACCTTTAATATCTGGAATTATAAAATGAAAGTAATGTTCAAATATTCCTTTTTTTTTTTTTTTTTTTTTTTACTGTCAGTCATTATTTATAGGGTCTTGATACTAGCATATTAAAGAAAAAGATCAGAATCTTGGAAACTTGGTGGGTTGTCTTGAGGAAGTATCAAAAATGAGTTACTAAATTCATCATGACATTTTGTGAAATTCTTCAATAGGTAATCTTCAACAAATGTCAAAAAATTAAATGTTTCCAAACTCAGACATTTACATTTACAGAATTAAATGCTGGATTCTGACACAAATCTATTTCAATATTACATCCCTACAGAGAAAAAACATCCATTTTTTTCCATTCATGATTGTATTGTCTTAGTATTCAAGAGAAGTATGCCATTAAACTACTTTCTGAGCTAATATAAAATGTTTTTCTGAACAATACGCAATTTAGAAGAAAAGCAGAATTCTGAAAACTGGAACTATTACTTTGTACCACAGAAGAGATTTTATTGTTATTTGTGTAACTCTAAAATGTCATAGGTATTTATGGATAAATGTGAGGTCAAAATCCTTGCCCTGAACAGCTTACAAAGTAAAGACTCAATCCTGCCAACATGTGCAAGTAATTTTACTCATGTGAGTATTACCATGAATCTTCTCATCTGCATAAATGTAACAGGACAGGTGCCATAACATACGATATGCAAACAACGATGTGGTGGAAAAGGGATCAACAAAAAGGAATATGGTACAATTGTGAAGTTAAGTCTGGTCAGTTCAATTATTTTGTATGGATTACTTTTTATGTGAATAACTTTTAGTATATCAGGTGGGAAAGTGGCCTATGCTTTAGAGGCCTCTTTAAAAATACGTATTTTCAGGAAGACTTTGAAGAAGAAAGAAGGGGGTAGACAAATTTTGGACTTGGTCAAGGGAATTTCCAGGCAAAAGTTTCTATGAAAATTATCTAATTCCTGTGGTTTATAAATATTTAAAACACAACAAACAAATAATGGCAGCTGCTGTATACGCAAACACCATTTAGGCACACACCTCTTTTTAAATGCAGTACAGACTCAGAGAAAGTGAGCACAGGGAGGTACAGAATTGACTTTGCATGACAGTTAATGAATGTGCGGTATGAAAGACAAATATTCAAAATGCCAGTGTGTAACATGCTGCTGGTGACACCCAGAACTGTGAGCATCTGTTACCTCTCTGCCTTATCAAGAGTATAGAGTTTCCTGGTGATGAAGTCAGCGTCAAAGAGTGGAATATGGAGTTAACAATGTTGTTATTATTTTAATAAAAATATGTATTTATCCATTGCTATTAGTATACCTGGCACTTCCCAAAATGTGTTAAATCCGTAACATTAATAGCATTGTGTTTAAGGGTCCAATCCTCTGAATGCTTAATTCCATCTGAATTCAGTGGTTGTTGAGGGTGTTCAGTGTGTTTCAAGACTGGTGTCTAAATCCCTAGTTGTGGATTTTGATTCCTTGCGAGCGTTGGCTGCACAAAGAATACACAACTGGGCCATAAATCCATATGAATAAAAAGACCAGAATTATCAATTCATATGCAGACTCTCAATGCCCATGCTGAGGCCCATTAAAATCAATGGGACTCCATGCAGTCATAAGCTTTCACCCATGTGGATCTTTTTGCCTTAATGAGGTAGTTTGGTTGAATAAGTAAATTGAATGTGTTCAGTACTTTATGTAAGTTGATATTATTTTAAGGACCGAAAACAAGATTACCCTTTGAAGACTCTTGTGTCACAGGGATGAAAAATAAATGTACTAAGCTAAAATAAACTATAGTCAGATAAAATTTACAGATGTAGAGAGAAATGTCCCCTTCTGACCACTACAAATTCTGAAGTAAGATATCAATGAAACACAAAAATTAATATTCTCTGCATTGCAAACACCTGCTTCATTACAATTACTAAGAAAAAATAGGGGGTTTTTTGGTTGTACACACTAAAAGAAGGCAAGGTTAAATAAACCTTTTGAGTATAAATACTTCACTTCTATAGTAAGCAGCACTAGTTAAAAGACTGGGGAATGGGTAAATTATTGTACCAAATGGCTGAGAATTAATCTCTGATGACTAGCTGCAATCTAACGAGGCATCTGTGTCCCAGGGAACCCACAGTATGTCCCTGGCGGTATGTGTAGTGTGTAGAGTCTGCATGGCATTCTTTGTCCTCTTTCGCAGGCAGCTTTTCGTCTCATTGTTTAGAATATCCTCATGCATCTGTGACGCGTGGAATGCATTCATACTAACAGACTTACTATTGTTTTCTCGCAGAAGCTTTGTTGAGCAAAGACTGCATCGCAGTTCCTGATAATTATATTGCTTAATTAATCAAGACAAAAAAATTTGCAAATCATTGCCTGGTTGCCAAGCAGGGAGATAAAAAATGAAAACAATACAAGCTGAAGCAATATAACAAAAGTAACAGCTATCTGATCAGAAATTCTTATATAATGAAGCTATTAATGCTAAATCGGTTAATGTTAACATTGCTCCAGGTGTCTCTACTTAGATGCAAACAAAAAGGCTAACATTATGTATATAAAAGGCCAAATGTTGCCATGGATTCTGTAACCTGATAGAGAGGACAGCCTTTTCATTTGATTAGGGAATGCAATTTAAATACCAGGGACTGAAGCCAAACAACAGACATTTCTCTCTGCAAGCCTCTTTCATTCACCCTGAGGTCAGTAGCTGGTGAACAAAAGGTCAGCCACACTTGCCCTGGAAATGTCTGGATTAATTTTATTACATTGTAATGGTTTGTACTTTAAATGTAGGGATAACACTAAATTTCCAGTTGGCTATTATTCTTTATGCCTTTGGGTACTTTTTTGACTAACATATAAAAAGAGACAGCTTTTCTCAGATCGATTCACACAATTTTCAAACAAGCTTATAATGCTAAATTCTAATTTTTTAAATGAAATTATGACAAGATACTATTGGCTATGTTATTGTATAATACTTCAGCATTCTAAGATATCATTTTCACTACTTTTGAGTCCCTGACAAGTGGATTGCAGATTCTTTATATACCCAAAATAAAGTTTAACAGCAATAAAAGGTCATGACATAATTTAAAACGTCGCAAATTCTAAGGTTTATTTTTGTAAATGTATGCTAACAGATTACTAGTTGTTAAACTGTACAGTTCCTATATCTTTCACTGTTCTGAAAGGCGTATTATATTCATCTTGAAAAATGTGTCACTGGATTTATGCATCATTTCTGCACTTGGCTGTACTCCAAGGCAAATATCATCCTTTATGTATGAAGGAAGTGATATCGTGCACTAGAATTACTTTATCAACTAAAATTTTCCTTCAATAGTTACCATATAAAATGTTAGAATCACAAATTTACACACACTTATAATTTCTGCATTTAAAACATAAAAATCCCATCTTTATATATAAAACTTTTTAAACACTGATAGCTTTTGCTTTGAGATTTAATCCACGTTTACAGGGAAGTTGAAAAAAGTTATAGTTATTTTAAATTCTTGACTAAAACAGAAAAAAATTAAAATAAGCCTTACAGACACCACGACTAGTTTGACATGTCACCAAAAAACACAGATGCTAAGTGAGAGGAATGACACAACCCTTAAATCATCCCACTCAGTCCTCTTATTGCAAAGGCCTCAAAAACTGTTTGAGGGTACATACAGTACCATATGTGCAGCAGTAGCTAAGCATGATAGGGTGAATTAATGCCAAGTGAAAGCCTCAATTCAAAATTCCCTTGCTTTTATTAGTTTAAATAGATCTTTGCCATTATTTTAAACATCTTTCTTTATATTTCATCTCTACAGTGTTATAATTTTGAAAGGTTGCCCCAAATGCTCAGCATTAATACAATATGAATATGTTCTTCATTTCGTAATTAACAATTTAAATCTCTACGCGTACTAAATTCTCAAAATCAGAGCGTTTTGTTTTTAAGCTACACAATTGTTAGCCATTTGAACAGTGTTTATGACAGACCAAATAAAGTAGTCAAAACATACCTCTGGTTTCTTCATTATCTCTATGAAAAACATGTGATTCTTCATTGGATAAATAATAATTAAAACATCTCCAAAATCTGTTGGTATGATACCCCTGCGGTAGTTCCTGGTGTGTTCAGACCAGACGATGTGAACCTCATCATTTCCCAAGTGACGAAGCTGCAACGGCAAATTGGCTCTTTATTAATCAGAGTGATAACAACAGTTTATGAGGGGTCATGGCTTACAAATTGAATTACAATGCTTGACAGTAGAAATATTTCATTACAAAAAAAGGTTAAAATATTGCTTTTTCTCTGTTTGTTGGAATTAAAAGCAACTAAATAACTTGTTTCATTCAAAGCACATTGTTATTTAATGGTTTGACTAAGTAATTATCAAGTTATCAACTTTCATGAGGTGTAGATGCACAGTGTACATACAGTTGTCTACACTAATATGGATTACCGACCAAAATGCAGAACATTTAAATTCAGTTAAAATATTATAGCTTTCACAGTGGTAGTGAGGGCGATGATTCAGTTTGCAAACACGCTTTCCATTGTGACTCCCCATATCCTATTTTCTCAGACACTTGAAAGACTCACTTTTGGGTCTAACCCTTACTGTGCTATATCTCTGCCAGGAGACGAATTGTATTTTGAAAATGTGAGCAAAATCTCTGAAGTGGTTTTGAGTTACAACAGAATGGGAGAAAAATGACCTTTTTAAAAATATGTGTCTAAAGTTTAAAGTTGAAATTTAGCATAGAACTAATCCTTATTAAGTACTAGTGTCTTTTCTTTGTTAGGAAAAAAATGTTTGTGATTTAACAAAGGTAAAGTCACTTGAAAATTATGTACTGGGCATCCACAACAGATTGTTTCTGCTATACACTTTACCTTGACATTATATCTATTATTAAAGGTGAAATTTACTGCTATGCAGAGTGCCAGCACAAGACCTGTGCAATTTTTAAGTTTCATTTAAACTTTAAAATAGATAAAGCTGGTGATTAAAGTGAAGCATAGGCCTTGTTTCTGGCCTTCTGTATAGTTATGAATTTCACTCTACTAGAATTGGATGATAATTTTTAACAGTAAAAAGATTTCTATCGAAGTTTCAAAACAATATTGTGCTACCTTGCCAAGTTTCTAAGGATCACAATGTTAAAAACAGTACCTTTGCTTAGGACAATATAGGGCAAATAATATCTGGGATTTATACTTGAGCAAAGCAAAATAAGACATGCTCATACAATAACTCAAGTTATTGTATGAGCTTGTTATTTGATTTTACTTGACACAGAAAAGTTGCTGAATGTATTTCTTTAATGTATACACGCAAGTGAAAAAGCCATTTCAATCCCATTTACAAAACAAGTAATCATCAGCCCTTCATTCCTCAGTTTGAAATGTGCAAACACCACACACTGTTTTTTCCCCTGGACCTCCACAGATTAGCGTAAATTAAGTTTCTCATTATGCTGCCCATGGCTATGAGCATTCCATTATTTTCTAATGATACCTGAAGACTGAGATAAAATAACTATCATGTGTGAATATTGCAGATATACATATTTAGCCATATTAAGCGATTGCACTGTAAGAATATAGGGTGAAATCTTGATTCCACTGAAGACAACGGCAAAACTCCCACTGACTTCAACGATGCTAAGATTTCACCTACAGTGAGCAAACAGATGCAACCAAACAATCATAAGAGCGACCACAAACAAGACGTGAAGCAAATTTGCTACTGAAAAAGAACTACCTGGGTTACTTGAATACATACATCACACATGTTCAGACATAGTTTGTATTGATCTAACAAAAGCAAAAGGAACCTGGAAGGGAATTCACAGCACTCGTACTGGCATTTTCATGTATTAGTATACTAGCTGAACAACAGTAATGGCCCAGTTATGCCACCTGTACCCACTGTAGTATTTCTGAAAACAGTTCAATGGGATTGTTTCTGGAACTGCTACTCAACATAAATGAGGGTTAATATATGTAACCCAATTCATCAAATAGAGGCTTGGAGTAGTTCCAGTAGTAGCTTTGCAACAAATTAAAAACCCACATTGGTTGAATTTTAAAACCTTCAGTAATTTAACCAATTTCAGTAATAACATACGTGAATTCACAGAACACCCTCTTCATAGATTATTCAACCATACAGGAAAATTCACAAGAGAACGTAAGCAGATTCATTTACTTATAAGATACATTCAAAGCTATGAAGAAAGGCCTCCCATCATGCTCTGCCTCAGACTACTTTGGAAATATAAACAGTAGATGAAGATGTAGTGAAAGCAGTGAGCAAAACACAGGACCAAATCCTTTTTAAAAAGGAATGTCTTTTTTAATTGTATGATTCTTCAACCAATGATTTCTTATATTTATCAGCATTTTTCATTCTGAAGAATCCCAGAATACTTTACAAACATTACCTCGATTGGTCACCCAAATCTGAAATACAGCCACTTCTAGAGTGCTAACATAGTAGCCATTCTGAACCAGCAACACTGTGTTTTGTAGTAGGATTTAGATACAAGAGAACATCCAAACTACAATAGGAATTTAGGCCAAAAGAATGTAATTTTGCTAGTTGCCATTTAGGAAACAATAACTAACACCCCTAACTCTTGCAAACACCACAGTGGCAGAATTAATGATCACACGTGATCAGAGCCTTGGTTCTGTGTCATTTCTGAAAGATATCTCTCTTCAGCAGCATAGTGCTCCTAAGCACAATGCTTTGCAATCAGTTTGTTACCCACTGAGAGGAAAGAGAGATACCTACTGAAACACGAACCTCACGTCCTATAGCACCTAAGGGTCTCTGAGATGTTACCCATCCAAATACTGGCAAGGCTACATTCTGTTCCATCTGTGACATCTAACAATCACAGCCCAAGGTAACGCACCAGGAAGATGCATTTGTTTTAGATTAGGGTGATAATTGCCTTTAAAGCACAAAACATCATTTATCACAATATTTGTACAGATCGTATCTCCTTGATCAGTATTAATTATTTGTATTACAGTGGTGCCTAGGAGCCCTAACCACAGACCACGTTGTGCCAGGCTCTGCACAAACACAGAACAAAAAGACAGTCCCTACCCCAAAAGGCTTACAGTCCAGTGTATGAGATGAAAACCAACAGATTGATATAGACCAGGGGTCGACAACCTTCAGCAAGGGCTGTGCCAAATTCCCCCTCCACCTTCCCATGCCGGAGTGGCAGTTGGGGGGGGAGGAAGAGGGAAGGGTCTTCTGGCCTGTTCCTGGCAGCAGTGCTGGGGGGGTGTTTGCAGCCCTGTTCCTGGCAGCAGTAGGCCTGCTGGCCCCTTCCTGCATGGCTACACCGCTCCTGGCCAGGAGCGCCGATCAGCCCACACAAAGAAGGGGTGGGGATGCGTCTGCCCGGGGAGGAGGGGTGGGACAGCGTGTGCGGTGCTGCTTGGGGCTGGAAGCAGTGTGCCTCCTGCCAGGGTACTGCATGCCGCTCAAAGTTGGCGCGTGTGCCACCTTTGGCACGGGTGCCACAGGTTGCCAACCCGATACAGACAGACAAGGGAGTACAAGTAAACCATGAGGCAATGTTGGTCAGCACCATGGGCAGTGGTCTCCGCACAGCAACAGCTTCACCATTGTCAGGTTTTTTGTAGGTATCATTGCAAAGCAGAGTTTTGAGAGTGGGGTTTAAAGTTGGATAGGGTAGCTTTGTGGATGTTTATGGGAAATGCCATCCAAGCATGTGGGGCAACAAAGGAAAAAGCACAAATATGCCTGTTTGGAAATTTAACAAGCGGGCAGTGGAAGCTGGCATCATGGGCCAAACAGAAGCAAACATCAACAGCTCAATAGCAAACGAGATACGTAGTATACGGATTTACTATGAAGGGCCTTGAAAGTGAATACAAGCAGTTTATGTTTCATTCACTAGAGAAGAGGGAGCCCACGGGGGATTTAAAGAGAGGTGACATTATCAAAGAGAGGGGCTAGGAAAATGAATTTAGCAGCAGCATTCCGAATGTATGTGAGTGGGGAAAGATTGCATTGGTCAAGGCCAGAAAAAAGAATGTTGCCTTAATCAAGGCATAAAATGATTAGAGCATGATGAGAGTTTTAGTTGATGTAGAAAGGCAGTATCTTAGAGATTTAGATATAGCCTGGCTATGAGGACCTGGAGAGAAATCTGAGTTTAAGACAACATCCAGGTTATAGGCCTGAACAACAGGCAGGATGATGGTGTTGTCCATAGCGACAGAGAAAGGAGGCAGCAGGGAAAGTGTGTGTGTGGGAAGATTCTGAGCTCTCTTTTAGCCATGTTTAGCTAGACAGCCACAAGATATCCAAAAGACAGAGAGAGTTTAATTTGGACAAAAGACGACATGGAGCAGAGATGCTGGCATGGTAGTTAAATTTGTATTTTTGGATGAGATTACCCAGAAACGAAATGTGTAGGCAGAAAAGAAGGGGACCTAGGACAGAGGATATGGAACCCTCACAGAAAATTAGAGGGCAGATAAGGAAGGACATGCTGAAGAAGAGGTTAGAGCAGTGGTGGGCAATAAATTTTGCAGACGGGCCACTCCACAAATTCTGGTAAGTTGTCGTGGGCCTGGGCCACTTCTGGCTTCCAGTCACTTGACTGGAAGCAGGAAGTTCGAGAAGCGACTGGCCCAAGAAACTAAGCTGCCCGATGCTCCAATTACTTTGGCAACTGAAGCGTCAGGCAGCTTAGTGATTCTCGGCTGGTTGCTTCCTGAACTTCTTGCTTCCGGTCACGTAACAGGGAGCTGGAAGTTCAGGTAGTGAGCGACAGGCTGAAAGCTGCCTGACGCTTCAGTGTAGTGCTCCTGTACGGTGGGCTGGCAGGCCACACAAAATGTTAGACAGGCCAGACCCAGCCTGCGGGCTGTATTTTCCCACCCCTGGATTAAAGAGTTAGGAGAACCAGGAGAGGACATAACCTTGTAAACCAGGAGAGGAAAAGATTTCCCTCAATTTGCAGTGGGTTCAGACAATATTGATTACATTATTATAATGCTGTACCTATCAAATATTTGTTTTGAAAGATCAGCTTTTGTGTTTTGCTAAAACGTCACTAGATCGTCATTGACATGGGGTAGTAAAATCATAACGCTCTAACTGGAGACATCTTACTTGGATCACTGAAAAAAAATTGGATTTTCTGCATGGTAGACCCAAAGCTTCTGAGCATAAACTGAAACACAAAAGTAGCAGTTTCGGCTATGCCCAAATAAGCAGCAAAGTGATGAGTTCTCCCTCCTCCAATATCATTCATCTGAAAACAAACAAACCTGAAAAGGATGAAACAACTGGAAAATAAGACAAGTACACTGTCATTTGCAATGGATCCCTGTCCTGAAATATACTGGAGGTATACATCAGCAAATATTCAGGGAAGGAAGCTCTTGCAGTTGTTCCTATTCTCCTCCTCAAAACTTCATAGATTAGTATTAATTTATGAACAGCACATAAAGGCAACTTTAATAATGTGAATGAGATTTATAAACATTTTTAACCACATATTTGTTCAAGTACAGTAGTTTCCCTAATGTCTCAATTAGATCAAACCATGAATATACATGTAACTTAAGTCAATTTATAGTCTCTAATTTGAATTACGCCATCATTAATCATGTCTCGGCTGCACTCCCTCAGCTATAATATGTGCTTCAGAATGTACTTGTCAGTTACAGCACAAATGCTCGTTTTTCAAGCCTTGCGAAAACAATTCTATGTTCTGCGGCTAGTCGTGCGCCGCTTCCACGCACTCACTTGAGTAAATAGTTTTAAAGGCACTCTGCTTTAGCTAGTCTGCATGCTGCCTGCCAGGCAACACGCCACTGCTGACACTGGTCATGGTACACACCTAATAGTCTGACCTCCTTTTCCTACTAATTGCATTACATAGCCAGCTGGCTCCAGAAAGGAGTCGTCTGTTTGATTGAAGAATTCCTGCTTTTGGGTAGGCATGGCTGCTACTTTTACTAAGTAACAGTCAGGCCTGACATCCCCATTGTTTGTCTGACAGTGTGCCCATCCTAAAATCTAAGTTTTATTTGTAAATTAACCAAGAAACTTCCTGCCAGAACAGCGCTGCCTGGAGACTGATAATGTGTGCCTTTCATTCCCTTTCACTCTTACTGTATCACTGCCAATTTGTTTTTCTGCTGCTGGCCAGCCTTAGGCTATAAAAGCCTTGTAAGACATAAGTGCAATTATAGTCCTGGAGTCAAATGAATTGGACAAATCCAATAGCACAGCTCTGTCCCCACTTTGCAAACCCCTACAGCTGTTAGATTAGCTGCTAAAAATCTAATCTAGCTATAGCTAACAAATTTCTGCACCAAAGGAGCAAGAGTTCAGTATAGGGTTGCAACCAGATTTCTGAATTGAAAATGTTCTACTATGACAATGGGAGAAGATAGAATAAATCACTTTGAAATTTTGCAGCTCACTTTTAAACTGTTAGGTACAATTTAGTTAGACTAAGACAAGGGACTGTAGGATGCTGTTACTGAGATTGATTTTCATTCTAGCTGCAAGACATCCTGATAAAAGTTTTAACACTAATGATGCTAAATCTTATAGCTGGAAAAGGTACCAGCTGAATTTTGATTATGTCAGTAGGAGATCTTTTGTTCAGGGCCAAGTCTTTTAATATTATTTTGAATTGTAGTATTTATTTATTTTTAAAAGAGTAACATTTTTAATATGACAACTTGATTTTTAAAATTTAGGCCATAAAAATATGTAAAGGAATAAAAATACATTTGTAAATTATTGTAATCTGTAGAATTACTGAGCCAAATTCATCTCTTATGGACATCCAGTAATTTTAGTGAATTTTATACTAGAAATGGATGCATCCCCTTGTGCCTAACAAAAAATAAGACATCATAGTACAATATTTATGTGGAGTTCCTATATCAGTCTGTAATTCCACAGCCCACAGAATCTACGACCCACTGTACAACTGCAGTATTTACAGGATGCTTCCGTGGACAGTAGAGGTAAGACTTTTTGTTCTATTATTGGACTTACAATCCAAAGCAAGATGATCAACACACTGATTATTCTGCCTGGAGAAAGGCAGAAAGAAAAAATACAGATAAGAAAATACACCTATTGACCTAGGAGCCATCAGGTTCCATGGAGGATGAAGTATCATTGAGAATCTGCCTAGTGGAAGCAGAGGGAAAAGGAGAAAGAGAATGCAGCCCTTCTTTGATCCTGGAATGGCAGCACACTATGATTCTCACCTCTCAGTAATACAGGTTCTCTTTTTAGCATTAGATATTTCTGTAGCCGCATCAAATAAATGGAAAACTACTAAAAAACATGAGGTTTTAATGCCACAATATATACATCTCTCCTCTGTCTCTCAACTCCCCTTGGGAAGTTACAGCAGGGAAGGGAAGGAGTGCAAAAAGTTGTATTTTATATCCGCATCATAAAACTCTTGTCTCTTGACACACTCCTCCATTGATTTAAGATGGAAACATGGATTCCTCCTACATGAACATTTGGATGGGTAACATCAGGCCTGTTGTGAATGTGGCAGATACACATCATGACCTTATTTGAGAGTGTCACCCGGATGTGGCGTCTTTCTCTCACTCCTGGATGATTGACATGACAAGTCCAATGTTTTCATGACTTGTTCTGGTCAGGTACTGAGTGATCCACATGCAGAATAGATGTGTGTGTGAGGGCAACTATGATATTTTCTTTTTAATTGAAACGCATGAGATAGTCACACGATATTTATTCAAGCACATAGTCCTATGTGATTTTGTTAGTGTACAGATCACTAAATATGGGATTTCAGAGCTTAGTTCTCTGAACTGGTCTTAGTGCTCCTGTTGGAGGAATGCTGGAAATGAGGATAGCAAATGAGAAAACTGTGGTGCCATTACTAATGGACTTTAGCAACTCACTTTATGAGGTTAGGGTGCCGACCATCCTTAAAACACGGGAAATGTTTGCCACGTGTCCAAAATATCGCTGGATTCTAGAGTGCCTGCCAGTTACTGCTCAATCTCAAAAGAAAAAGTTGTTGGATATCAACAAAATTCTGAGTTGGTTTCTGTCTGGATTCTAGTCCTGTCTGGGTCAGGATTGTGAATGATCCAATGATGGTTTAAACTGAAGTCGGTTGGCTATTTTTGCTACTACACTTGTCACTTTTCTTTCATTCTGTTTCTTTTCCTTTATTAGATTAGACTGCTCATTTGTTCATTCATGTTTGTATTTTAAGAGGATGATACTTTATCGCATTTTATACAATATATATGTTTTTATTCTGTTGTACTGAATTCTGAAGGTTTTGGCAGTGAGGCAAATGAAATAAAATGATTGCTATTATTATTACTAATAATGGTATTTGGTGCTGCCATGGAAATGCAGAATTCAGTGTTTACAAGGCACATAATTCGAGGGATCTAGCCGCAGAATTTAACTCCCATGTGCTGCAGAATAAAGAAGGACTTGCATATATAGTACAAATATGTATTTAGTTCAAATTTGATTTAAGCATATGAACATTACCGCCTGTATTTCAAAATAATTTACTAACTATCTTAGAAATGCCAATCATAGTAAATGATATAAATGAGCTACCTTTTTGGTCAGTGAATCATCTGACTCTGATGGCATTCTTGTGGACACATGAAAAATGACTTCCACAGTAGAGGTAGCATAATATGGTGCTGTTTGTCCCGTGCTGCCATTACGTTGCAGACCACCCATAAATCCACAATGTGTTGAAAGATCAACCTTAGTAATGTAAAAGGGAAAACAATAAGGGAAAAGCCCTCTCCTTGCTGAGCCATACTTAAAGATTATAACATATACAATCAAAGATATGTGTGTGCATGCGCGCATATAGTTGAAGTGTTAAGACTTTAATTTTGTGCATGTGGGGAGTCTTTGTACAACATTTTAGGATATGCCAGTTTTCAATTTCTGTAGCTGTAAGCTGCTAAAAAGAAACATCTCTGAAACTAATAACTAGACAATCATAATGGAGACAAGGTGATTTGCTTAGCTGTTAATATTTTTTAGTGAGTCATTACAGACAACTGGCATTATATATGTCTACTAGCAAATGGAGAGAGAGATCAAAATAATTGTGTAACACTAGGCTCCTTTATAAGGACTAATTCTGTTTAAGCAAACCAGTTCAAGGAATCTCAGAGTAATGCACACCCTTAATGAAAAATGAGCACTATGCACCCTTAATGAAAAATAAATGTCAAATATGGAGAAAACATAATCAAACAGGGAAACCACAGGTGAAAAGAAGAGCCTCTCTCACTAAGTGTAGCTATAAATATCTAAAAGCATACATGCATTGTTCAGCTTCATTCTTATGATACCTTTATAACTGTAAGAACCCACTTTAAAGGGCAAAGAAGAGCCAAAGTTTTCACTCCACAGTTCAGGAATCTCAGGGTTAAAGATGTGGGCTGACCCATTAAAAAGTAAGAGAAGCTAAAATTAGGATAATAGAACTATCTTTTTTTCTCCTATATCCTATTGTCAGTCCTGACAGTGGGAACGTTAATGGCAATACCATTATAGGAATTAATGTGACAATCAACAGACCACATTGTGCAGGGCTTCCTTGCATGCATGCCAAGCTGGCCATGGCAAAAGAAATGACGTAGGAATGCCTAGGTTACAGCCATACAAGTTCTATAGGAGAAGCATCTCTCGCTTTCTGCCTATGAGATGGCTACAATCCTGTTAGAGCAGGCTCTGATGGCTGGAAGGTGATATCTGCTTTAGACCACATAGGTGACAGAACGACTCCAAGAGATGTATCTGGCAATTGTATCAACCTTCTCCACTTCTGTAAGATGAACAAAAGGTCAGATGACAGTCTGTCCAGAGCTTTTTAAAAACTGACTCCCCGTGTTCTCTTTACATTAAGGATATGCAGCAATTCTCATTATTCAGAAAGGTACAGAATTGCTGTTTGTTTACTCCACAAGGGTTGCTTATGCAAGTGACCATGGTCATGTTCATCTTCACCACTCTGCTTTTTAGATCACAGCTGAAATGAAGGGCAAACTACACTGCCCAGTGGCCTGAGTTTCAGAGGTGCTAAGCATCCACAGCTCTCATTCAGCTCCACTGGATCTATGGGTTCTCAACACATCGGAAAATCAGGTGCTTAGTTCCCATACCGTTAGGTACTCTTTGATTCAATCTAGCAGCCTTGTGCTGCTTTGTGACAAAAGTGAGCAGTACAGGTCAAGAAGCTACAGATGATATAGTAAATGATATCCTTTCACAGCCAACTGCTCAGGGATAACTTCAGGTCTAGTGAAAGAGACAGTAGCTCTAAAAGGTACAAAATTCTCATGAGTCAGAGCTGAAGAGAGTACTTGTGGAAGTGAGCCCACAGATAGACGGCTCTATTTATTGAAGTTTATTGAGTGCCAATCTTTATAGCATGCAAGCTCTCTAGGCAAATTGACATGGCTCGTAGAACTTTGAGGTAGGCCCCTGGAAGAGCACAGAGATCTGAACCAGGAGAGTCTATTGACTCAAGGTGCTTAGAAGAATACCTTGCCTCAGTGAGTTCTGAGTTGCGCTCCAAGAATTAAGAGCAGGGGTAAAAGATTCCTTGGACTATAACTTAGTTCTGGGCTTATATATAGCAAGGACCAGTCACTACTTCCTAGAATATCTGGTCCCAGAAGTTGGCTCAGATGAGTAGGTCTTCCAGAGAAAAATGTATAAAGAGGTTCTCCCTCTAATGAGTGACAGCTAACATCACCATCACCTTGACGAAGTGTGGGGACCAATGGCTAGACCAAACTCCAGGGCTTCATATTAATATTCATCACAAAACAAAAATGGAGAGAAACAGATAGGTTGGTCAGATGGAAATGTATAAATTTACACCTAGGAGATCCAGGGCATAGAGAGAGACATCCAGGTTCACTGCTGCAATCACTGACTTCAGACATGAGATGAGCAAAGAAGCACATATGAAAAGGAGTTCAAAAGTCCAATGAGTTTTTGGAGACCACAAAGAACATACAATATCTTCTGTGGCGAGACTTCGTCGGGGTCACTGTCCCAACTGCTAGCAGGTGTGTTCAGCATCTCCTGATTCACTTATAATTCAATCAGGTCTTTGGACACAAGAAAGGGATGAAATGATACTTTTCATCGTACAGCTGAAATTTAAACTCTTGTTACCTAAAGCAGAGAAATTCCTTTTCAGGATTCAGTGATCTGACGTGTGGAGTCTGTGCTTATGAAAATCTTTGTAGCCTCCTCTCAATAAGTGGAGTTCTTCTTTGAGTATATGGCCTTTCAAGGAGTTGAGTTTTTGCCTGTGGAATCTTTTATGACCTAAGTTGAGACTCTGGCTTCTGATCTAGGAAGGGAAATGGGAGAACCTAGAACAGCATACCATAAACTTCCCACAAATGGTGGACTGCTTCTCCATGTAGAATTCTGTGAAGCAAAAGATAGAACAGAAGAAAATAACCAGAACCATTTTCCAGTGAAAATGTTCTCCACTGCCTACTTATAACTCCAATGGAAAACAAACCATCTCAGAACAAAGGGAAGATAAAAATATATTAAAGAAAGCTAAAAATAGAATTGATTGAGACATAGCTGTAGACAGAAAATGAACTGGTTTTGTGGAGCTCAAACTAGCCTTCCTTTGGGCACATGTTACAATATTAATTTATTTATCCATCTCCATCTTCAGGTAAGAGAAAAAAATAACCACTGTCTGGCCTCACCTACAGCAGAAAACTTGTTTTGTTCTGAAACATGTCAATGTACCATGCATTTTATTTATTTTTTTAAGCTAAGGGAAAGTTGAACTCAGGTTGCTCCCCTCAGCACAGCCCCCTGAGACACCTGATGGTAAGAAATGTTTCACAATGGAATAAACTATGAAAACATATATAAAAATAAAATTAATTTAAATGGGTACTTTTAGTCTCCTTTTTTTAGAAACTATTTTCCAAAATGTTTCACAGTTTACATGTGGCAGGGAGTGCTTAACATATGGACTATTAGGATTCTGCTTTGTATGTTGGTCAGCATTTTTAAATGAACTCTTGCCAGATATCATGAAGTATGTAAGTTTAAATTATTTCTCTCATTTTCAAAATTAAAATGTGTATGTAAAATGTATAATGTCAATGTTTTAAAAACGTTGATTTCAGCTACCCGACAAAAACATTCTGAAGTTTGCCTAAATTTGTTATTACCTCCCAGCCCAATCCAGCAACAAAATCTTCATATGCTTGGCTTCCTCTTGCATTGGACAGTATTGAGCATTTGTCCTCTTGTCCTTCTGCAATGTAAAACACTGCAATCTTGTGAGTTTCACGGCTGCAATTAGAGGTAACAAGAAATCTAAGTTCATTTTAAAAAGGGGAGGTTACTTACTGTAACTGGAGGCTCTTTGAGATGTGTGGTTGCTATTCATAGCCCACATGTGGGGCACACATGCACGCCAAACGCCCGAGTCTGGAAGTTCTTCAAAGCACTGTCCGTGGGCCTGCACAAGTGCAGCAGCGCTCATGCTCCCAACCGAAGGCATAAGAGGCAGTGTGGACCAACACCTCTCCAATTCCTCCTCTTATCACAATCCAACAGGATCTGAAGCAAACGGGACGGAGGATGAGTAGTAGAATACAGATAGGGAACATACACCTCGAAGAACCTCCAGTTACTGCGTGTAACCTCCACTGCTTCGAGTGATGGTGCCTATGTGCATTCCACATGTGGATGACTGGAAAGCAGTGCTCAGACTGGAGGCACGTGTGAGGAAGCTGGCAGCAATACTGCCTATCCTACTGCAGCTGAGGTACGAACTCGGGCACAGCGCACATAGAGCATGTGGACTGAATGCCAGGTGACCACTCTTCAGATGCACCACAGTGGAATGTCGACAGGGATGCCACAACGGCAGCTTGTACCCACAGGAGGGAGCTGGGACACTGCAGGAGGAGGAATCTTAGCTAATTTGTAGCACTCTAAGATGCATCCTGAGACCCACTTAGTAATCCTCTGAGAGGATATGGCTTGCTCACATGACCTCTCTGCTATGGCAAAAAAGTTTTGGTGATTTCCTAATGGGTTTGGTTCTTTGCAGACAGACCACCAGGGTGCACTGGACACCGAGGGAGCGAAGTCTCTTGTCTTCAGCTGAAGTGTGATGTTTCAGGAAAAATACAGGTAGGTGTATCATTTGAGTGATGTGGAACTCAAACAATCTTGGGGAGAAACTTGGGGTGTTGTCAAAGAGAAATCTTTTCTTTGTGAAACACTGTATAAGGAGGGTCCCACCATGATGTCACTGAGTTTGCCAATCCTCCTCGCTGAGGTGATAACTACTAAGAATGCCACCTTCATGGACAGATGGGTTATGGTACAAGTCACCATGGGTTCGAAAGGTGGACTAGTGGGCTTGGACAGGACACCGTTAAGGTCCCATTGAGCACTGGTAGGAAAGGCATTTAGTGAATTGTACTAAGCTGCGTGAATAAAGACAGAGTGCTCTTTACCAGAGGGAGGAATGCACTAAGCACTGCTGGGTGTACTCGTTGTAAACTAATAGATATCAGAAGTCTTTAGGGACAAGAGATAGTCTAGAATAACCGGAATGCTTACAGTATCTGGAAAATGTTGGTGCAATTGTGCCCTGGTCAAAAACTTCCCCATTTGAGTTGATAGCAGGTTCTAGTAGATTTTTTTCTGCTCTGATTCAGGATCGCCTGAACAGTGGCTGAACATGAGCATTGTATTTCTGACACCCATCCAAAAACCAGGCTGTGAGATGGAGTGAGCCTGGACTGGGGTTCTTGGTTTCCTCCCACATCTTGGGTTAGGAGATCCAAGAACAGGGGAATCCTGACTGGTGGGCTGGGCAAACAATGTTAGAAGAACTGACTGGACCAATGGCAAGCTACAAAAATGATGTTGGCTCTGTCATGATGTATCTTTCCTATGATCTATGGAAGCAGAGGATTGGGAGGAAAGGCATATCTGAGGCCATTTATCCAAGACATCAGCAGAGCATCGCCTTGTGAGTCACAACCCATTGCTCCATATGGAGCAATATAGTGGGAGCTTTCTGTCTCTTTGGGACACAAAGAGGTCCCATAGCACAGTACCCCACTGTGTAAATATCTCACTCAGGACTGTGTCATGTATCTCTCACTCATGGTCCATCAAGAAGCTTCTGGTTAATTTGTCTGCCAAGGAGTTTTGAATATCAGGAAGGTACGGGGCTTGTATCGTGATGCAGTTCCTGATTCATCAGTTCCAAAATCTGACGGCTTACTGGCAGAGGAAACGAGATCTCACTCCTTCCTGTTTATCTAGACTATGGCAGTGATAGTGTCTGACATTATCTGAACATGGAGCAAGTGTATAAGAGGAAGAAAGGACTTGCACTCAAGGCAGACTGTCTTCAGTTCCAATAAGTTTATGTGAGGTCCAGGTACCCTAAGCAGGTAAGCATTCCATCCCAGAGAGAAGGTATCTTTCACAGAGGTAGTCCTGGGAGCAGTAGGGCTGAAGGGAGCTCCCTCCAAGATCTTTTTCTGATTCGACCACCAAATTAGAAAGGTGACAACTACGGGGGGGAGCTAATACCCTGGAGTTTGTGTGGCCCTTGCTTGGTTGATAGGTCCAGAGGAGCCAACTCTGCAGGCACTGTAAGTGGAGTCTAGCAAAAGGAGTCACACAGATGCATGTGACCATGTGGCCTAACCGTGAGAAGCACATGTGCACTGAGGTTCGTGGTCTGAGTGGCATATGAAATCAGGGTGCTCAGTGCATGGAACTTTTCTGAGGATAGAAATGCTCTCAAATTCAACCTTGCCCCACAAATTTTATTGACCTTGTAGGTAACAAAATGGATTTTTCTTCATTTATGCAAATACCTAGGGCTGTTAAAAGTTGTACAAGAATCCTTGTCACAGACCAGCTCTCCTGACAAGATTGGCCTACCAGGAGCCAAATGTCCAGGTATGGAAATACCATATAGCCCTGGAATCTCATCTGGGCCACTAATACAGAGAAAACCTTTGTAAAGACTCTGGGTGCCATAGCCTGCCCAAATGGGAGGAGTGGAAGTGCTCCTAGCCTACCATATAAACACAGAAACTTCCTGTGTCATGGGTGAATGTCCAAATGGAAATGTGTGTCCTTCATATCAAGAGCCGCAAACCACATCCCTTCTTGAACGGAGGATATTATAGATGCCAATGTAATCGTCCAGAACTTCCGTTTTCAAATAAAGATGTTGAGTTGCTGAAGGTCCAGGATAGGTCTCCACCCTCTCTTTTTTTTTGAGAATTAGGAAATACAGGGAGTAAAATCCTCTCCCATGGTAATGAGGCAGGATGTGCGCTAATGTCCGTCAGTGTAAGAGGGATTCTGCTTCCTGTTGATTAATTACCTCGTGAGAATGGTCCCTGAAGGGGATTTGTTAGATGGAAAAGAGAAACTCTGTGGAATATCCCTGGTGGATAATCTCCAGAACCCAACTGTTCATAGTGATCTTGTTTTATTTGTGGGCGAAGAATGCAAGATGGTCTCCAACAGTAACAGGTGACGAGGTGGTTGGAATCAACAGCTCCCGACCAATATGTCAAAAGAGGCTCTTGGCTGGTGGCGGGGAATGAGTAGACATTGTGGCAGTAGCAGGGGCTGAGAAGGGAGTCTTCTGAATCTTCTGACACCTGTGTGGTGGTTCAGCTCTGCACTGGTAATAAGGTGCACAAGGAGGGGGTAGCCTCGGTCTATAAGGTTGCCTCTGGTGTTTCCTCCTCGAGATAGAAGTATAAAACCCCAGGAAACACAGAGTCAATCAAGTCTTTTCGTGAGTGCAGGGATTCATCCACTTTCTCATTGAAGAGATTCAATTAATCAAATGGGATGTGCTGGATGGTGTTTTGGACCTCCCTGGAAACCTTGATGATTAGAGCCAAGAATCCCTCTTCATGACTAGACCAGTGGCCATACTTCTGGAAGACATGTCTGCTACTTCAACAGCAGCCTAGAGGGTGACCTATGCCACCAGCTTCCCTTCATTTACAAGAGATTGAAACCGGGCCCTGCCCTCTTTGGGAAGTTTGTCTGTGAAGCCTGGAATACATATTAAAATCATATTTTGCTAATAATTCTTGGTAGTTAGCCACACAAAGCTGCAGTACTGAGGAGAAGATGACCTTCCTCTCCAAGAGGTCCAATCTCTCACAGCCTTTATCTGCTGGGGTAGCCCTTTGATAGCGCAACTTAGCCCTTTCAGCAGCTGCTTGTACTGTCAGCACGTTAGGGGCAGGATGGGAGAATAAGAATTCAGCCCCTTTCAAAGGAACAAAATATTTTCTCTTGGGCTTTTTCAGTGTCAGGGCACAGGATGCTGGAACATGCCAGACCACACTAACTGGTTCTAGTATGGCCTCACTGATGCGTAAAGCCACCTCACATGGTCCACGAGCTGCTGTTGAGAGTCCTGAACCTCCTCTAATGGGATCTGTAGGTAACATTTCCTGGCATTGGCGATAGTCACCTAGCAGAGAAGGCAAAGAAGAAGTGACCAGTTTGTCTGGGATGATGGAGAGGCACCCACTGGAACAGGCAGATCTGGTTCCTCCTCTTTCTCCTTGTAAACTGACAGAACTGGCTGACAAAAGGGAGAAGAGCAGTACGACTCCTGGGAGAGCCAGGGTGCCTCCCATAAAGATTCCATGGACCCCAATAAGGCCAGAAAGAGAGATGAACTGGTTGCACGGCACCCTGAGGAAATCAGTACCGGCAGTCCCTGGGAAAGTTGTACATGGCAGAATGGTGAGTGCAACCCCTGGACTGTCTACCAGGGCTCAACTGACTCTATGGAGATAATGGTGAAGCCATCTCTGATTTATCTGAGTCCAAAAACTGCTCCACTGGTAACAGCAGTGACATCAGTACCAGGGCACTCCTGCTGGTTGGTTGGAGGTGAGACAGCTCTTGGGACTTTTCCCCGAGTAAGGACATCCTTTATGAAAGCAGAGCCAAAGAGATGTGGAAACAGTGGATAAGGGAGGAATATATCCTCTGGTGTTACAGAAGTGGTAATGTCTGAACATTTCCCACAGTTAAGCCTGATGGATCTGATTCATTTGCAGCAATTGGACAGTCTTTAGATGAATGAGGTGGTACCGATAATGGGTCTGGAGCAGCACTCATATATGTAACTGGCAAGTGTCCATCTTTATGCTGCAGTACCAAGGTGACCAGGGGAACCAGTGGATCTTTCTCTTTACATATCTTGCCTTCAGATTTGATGGTCTTCCTTGGAGCCAGTTCCTTAGGTTTCACTTGTGACAACTCACATGATCTGGACTGGATTGAAGAGGAAACACATTTCTTAAAGACAGTCCTCAACAGGGATCTGTCCTTGCACTCATGATAGTGCCCTCTACTCTCATGGGGAGCCCTGGAAGAAGAGTCCTTGGGTTTAGATGTTGATGGCTCCACTCCAAGGCACTGCTAGGTAGTTGAGGCCAACGTACACAGAGCTTTCCCTGATCCAGATCAGAGACAGGCCTCGTAGCCTTCTCCATCAGATAGTTCTGTAGGAGAAGCTCGTGGCTTCTCGATTTCTGGGTGGGAAGAAGCAGCAAATACTGCACTTTGCAGAGATATGCGTCTCACCCAGACAGTTCAAGCAACATTGATGTTCATGACTAATGGAGAAGGATCAAGGGCAGGAGATGCAATTCTTCAATCCCAGGCCTTTAGGCATAGTCCCAGAGCAGGGGAGGGGTTCCCCAACCAGGGAGAAGGAAATACTTTATACTATACTATAACTTTTTGACTAAATAACTATTTATAAATAGATTATACAATGAAGTGAAGGAGGATCCAATTCTGACTCAGGCCATGCGACACCAAGAAGGAACTGGAGAGGCGTCAACCCTCAGTGCTTCTTATATCCTCAGTTGGGAGCACGAGGAGAGTTACAGCACATGTGCAGGCCAATGGACACTAATCTGAAGAACTTTCAGACTTGGGTGCATGATATGCATTCATACCCACACATGTGGAATACACATAGAAAAATTCATTAGTTCAATTAATTTTTCTTCAAATTAAGAGCAGTCTACTCTGAAATACGACTTTATAAAAATCACACCATTTTACTCAATAGATTTGTTCCTTATAGAAATACAGTCATATTACTCAATTTCAATGACAAAAACATATTTTTATCATATTTTACTCCTGATTACACTGAACAGTCAACGTCATTAGGGGAGAATAAACTGGATTCTGTTCTTTTTTGTGCATCAGCAAAAAAATTGATTACCAATTCCAGTTACAGGTTAATCACTTACATCTGTGCAACCTCACTGAAGACAAGGGAGTTGCCCAGGTGTTAATGAGAGCATAATTTGGCCTGAAGAATCTTGGTTACTAGTGATAATGTACAAGAAGAAAAAAACATTTAGGGACTTTCAGAACCCAGGTTGAGTTTGAAGAGCCTGGATGTGTAGAAAAACGTTTTTTGGGGGGTAAACTGAGCATCTTTGTCATGAAAATTATTGGAACACACTAACAACGGAACCCCACAATGTTATCTTTACAACCACTTTTCAAAGAAAAAAAATCACACTTTAAGGAATGGCAAATAGTACATAACATTCAGAACTGTATTCTGCCACTACCTAGTTCTAAGAGATGGGTTTGAGCTTGCTCTTTAGAGGACTGCTATTGTCACATGAATCATTTTGAAGAAAATTCTTCTTTGGGAAAATATTCATTGACTAACATACATTTACAGTATCTCCTTTCACCTATGTCACTAAGGACATGGGCACGAAAAAGGGATGTTACTTACTATAACTGATGATTCTTCGAGATCTGTGGACTCTATCTGGATTCCATACGTGGGTGTGCATGTGCACCACATGCTGGAACTGTTTGAAGTTGTCTCCATTGACTCATATGTTCATTATGCATAGTCCACACCGTGTGTCGAGATCTTATGAGACTGCATGGATCAATGCCCCCTCAGTTCCTTCTTACTAACAGACATCAAGCCTGCAGCAGAGGGGATGGAGTGTGTGGTCCCCAGATAGGGACCCCATCTCTTGAAGAACCATCAATTACAGTAGGTAATCTCCCTTTGTTCTTCAAGTGCTGGTCCCTATGTGTATTCCATATGTGAGTCGCATATCAAGCAGTAATCAGTGTGGAAGTGGACACGAGGATTCAGCAGAAATGAACATTTGCAGGACTGCACAGCTGACTGCCATAACTACTGCTACTGCTGAGTTGGCTATGGCGTAAATTAGTGGTGAATGTGCGGATAGAGGACCACGTTGCTGTTTTACAAATGTCTTGCAATGGAAAGTCTGTGAGGTGGGTGGATGTGGTGGCTTGTGCTCTTGTGGCATGACTGATTCCAGGTGGTGGAGAAATTTGTGAAAGGGAGTAACATTCTGTGATGCAGCAGGAGATCCATCTGGAGAGTCACTGGGAAGAAAGGGCGTGGCCTCAGCATGTTCCGCTATTGTGAGAAAAATTCTGGGTGAGCCCTGGAAAGTGCGGGCGCGCTGGAGATAAAAGGCCAACACATGACAGACATTGAAGGAGTATAGTGTGCACTCCCTGTTGGAGGTGTGTGGTTTAGGGTAAACATTTGGGAAATGGATGACTTGGTTGAGGTCAAACGGTGAGGCCACTTTGGGGAGAAATCTGGGATAGAGTTGAAGGGAGGCTTTGTCCTTGTGGAACACTGTAAAGGTGGGTCTGCCATCATGGGTGCCCACTGACTCATTGGGCAGAAGTGATAGCCACTAAGAAGATTACCTTAATGGATAGGTAAGTGAGTGAGCAAGTGGGTAGGGGCTCAAAGGGTGGTTTAGTGAGGGCTGAAAGGACAAGGTTGAGGTCCCAAGTGGGGGAGGAGGGGTAGGTTTCCTGACTGAAGAAATCAAGCAGTGGTTGGATGGCTGAAGGCAGAGAAGCTGTCTACAGGTGAGAGAAAGGCAATGATCGCTGCCAGGTGGACTCAAATGAAGGAGTGGGCAAGGCCTGAGAGATGGAGATTAAGTAGATAGTCCAGGGTGATCGGTATAGACATGGTGTCTATGCAGTGATGACTGCTGGATGCCCACTCTGTGAACTGTCTCCATTTGGCTTGGGAGCATGACCTGGTAGCAGGGCATCGGTTATTTGTGAATACATCCCGCACTGGCATGGCGCATGCATTGGCTACCCTCAAGACCCAACTAAATACCAGGCAGTGAGGTGCAGAGGGTGTGGACTGGGGCGGTGAATTTGGCCCTATTGTTGTGTGTGGAGGTTCAAGAGAAGGGGAAGATGGATTGCAGGGCAGGCTGAAAGGTGAGGAAAATCTGTTAACCAATATCAATGTGGCCAGAAGGGGGCTATGAGTATGAGGACCGCTTGGTCTTGCCTCACTTTGTAGGGTACTTGTGGGAGAAGTGGAATGGACGGGAAGGCATAATGTAGTCCTGGGAGTCCATGGAAGGAGAAAAGCATCCCCTTGTGAGCCTTGCCAGAGGGTGCCTCTGGAAAAAAAGAGGGTAAGTTTGTGGTTGCTGTCTATCATGAACAGGTCCCATTGTGCTGTGCCCTTCTGATGGAAGATAGAGTGAAGAGTGGGGCTGTGGAGCTCCCAGTCATGGTTGCAATTGAAGGAACAACTGAGATTCTCCAGCAGGGTGTTGTCTGTAACCAGTAAGTGGGTTGCATACAGTGTGATGTCATGTCATAGGCATCAGTTCCACAGTTGGACTGTCTCCTGGCAAAGGGCTGGTGATCTGGCTCTGCCTTGTTTGTTTATGTATATGACCGTTGTCACGTTGTCCAAGGGAAGTGGAGTGGACGAGAGGGAGAAGTGCTTGACAGGTGCACTGTACTGCTCATAGTTCTAGGATGTTGATGTGCATCCTTGCTTCTCTGGGAGACAACAGGCCTTGGCCAGGTGGCTCTGTATGCGGCAGCCTGTGTGTGAAGCGTCCGTGGTAAGGGTGGTGTGGGGCATCAGGAAGTTGAATGAGGTGCCCGCCATGACCTTGGATGGGTTGCACCACCAGCAAGGGGAAGTTATCACTGAGGGTGGAAGGAGGATCTGTTTGCTGGCATGGTCCTTCTGTGGGTTGTACACCCAGTGGAGCCACTGTTGCAGGCATCTCATGTGAAGGCAGGTGTTAGGTGTGACAGAGGTGCATGCCTCCATGTGTCCCAGGAGTGAAAGGCACGGATGGAGACACGTGTGGGGACGGCATTGCCGCTTTGTATTGAGGAAGGTGAGGGTTGCAAAGCAGTCCCTTGAGAAGAAGGCCCTTCCATCATGGGAGTCCACATGTGTGCCTATAAAGATGAGTTTGCTGGTTGGTACAAGAGTTGACTTTTCCTCGTTGATGCAGATGCCCAGACTGTTTAGGAGGTCCTGCAGCATGTGGATAGTGATGAGGAGGGGATTGCGGGATGACATCACTAAGAGCCAGTTGTCCAGGTATGGAAACAGGGAGTGGCCCAGGCATCGCATATACACAGCAATCACGGTGAAAACCTTTGTGAACATGCAAGGGGCGGTGGCGATACGAAAAGGGAGGATGCAGAATTGGTAATGGAAGCATCCCACCGTAAAGTGAAGAAATTTGCAGTAAGCGGAATGGATGTCAACATGGAAGTATGCATCCTTCATATTGAGAGCCATGAACCAGGCTCCAGGAAGAGGGAAGGAATGATTTAGGGAAGAGTGATCATTTGAAAATGAAATTTGCAGTTTAGTGCCTTCAGATCCAGGAGAAGGCAAAAGTGCCCTCCTTTCTTCGGTATAAGGAAATAAGGGGAATAGAAGCCATGGGCCTGATAGTGGCATGGGACCTATTCTATGGCACCCTTTTGAAGGGGGCTGTGTGTTTCCTTCTGGAGAAGGTCTAGCTGATCTGGTCTGCAAGGCTGCTCTGGGGAGAATGGCGAAGTGGGGAAGCATAGAAGATATCCCTGGTCTATGATGTCTAGTACTTATCTATCAGTGGTATTCTTGCTCCAACTGTGAGCAGAGAGAGCAAGATGGCCCCTGAAACCAATCAGGGAAACTGGGGGAGGGATGGAGCGGGCTTTGTGGTTCTCTAGGGAGGAGTCAAAAGGGTTGTTTCAAGAGGCACTGCTGGAAGGCGGAGGCGGTAGAACTAGAGGTGGCAGAAAATCTGGATCGTTGAAAACCTTGGCGGCAGTGGAGTTGTTCTGGTTGATGTGGAGGGTAAGGTTAATAGGTGGGACAGATGAGGTATCAGGATTGGAAAGACGGACAGTTCTGGTAGCGGGCAGGGCCCAGAGTATATAGGCCTAATGACTGAAGTGTGGTCTGAGAGTCTTTGAGTGAGTGCAGACACTTGTCTGTCGTCACTAAACAATTTTTTGTTGTAAAATGGGAGGTCCTCTAAAGTGATTTAGACCTCCTTAGGGAAACTAGGTATTTGTAGCCAGGAGTCCCTTTGAACCAAGACCCAGAGGCTATGGAGTGTTCTGCTGTGTCTGTGGCATTGACTGATGCTTGGACGTAGACCTTGGCCACTAGGCTTGCCATCCTTGATGAGGAACTTGAATTCTACTTGTTTGTCCTCCGGAAGGAAGGCTTGCAAAGCTGCAGTTTCAAGTATGACCTAATGTCGTACTTTGCCAGGATGGCTTGGTAGATGGCAATGAAGAATTGCAGGCCAGCTGAAGAACAAACCTTCCACCCAATCAAGTCACACTTCCTGGCTGCTCAATCTGGAGAAGTGGTCCTGAAGTGTTGTTGTCGTCTGGTTGCATTGCCACTTGCACCACCAGTGAGTTGGGGAAGAAGGGCATGAAAAGCAAGTCAGTACCCTTGGCAGGAATAAAGTAGTGCCTCTCAGCACGCTTAGGTGTTGGGGTGCAGAATGCCATGGTGTGCCAGATTGTTTGGGCTGGGTGAAAGAGTGCATTATGGATCGGTAGCACAATGTGTGAGGGAGCTGCTGGCTGTAGGATATCCAGGAACTCGTCCGGGCGTCTTTCACATCCTCTGCTGACAGATTGAGGGTCATTGCTATATGGCACAGTAGATCCTGATACTGACCACGATCGTCTGGTGGGGAAAATAAGAGAGGAATGAGCGCCTCATCCAGGGACAATGATGCTCCGGTTGGGATTTGCAGTTCTGATGGCACTGATGGTGCCAGGGGCATATTGGTCCCATGTGATTCCTCATAAACTGAGGGAGAGTCAGGGTGCTGGGGAGTTAGTGGTGCTCCGCTATGATAGTGGTCCCAGCGATGCCAATAGGACCAAGCACACTAGTCTAATTGTGCTAGCAGGCCATGTGGGTATTGAAACCACTGCTCTGCTGGTGGTGCGTATGTTGGAGCATACATTAGGTGTTGTGGTCATGGGCTCTGTGAGTGTGCCAGTGAGAAGGCCAGGCCCAGTCTCAAGGAGCAATCTGAACTGACTGCAGCTCTGGAAAGGGCAGTGCTGTCAGAGCGGGTGGAGCTAGTGGTGCAGGTATGGTCTGTGATGACTCTCTAGATGGTTGATATAGCAGCGGAAGTTCATCTGTCAGGGATGGTGGCTGCATGATACCAGGCAATCTGTGTTGTGGCAGGAGCCCTCAAGAGGCAGAAGCAGTTTTGCTGTGGACTTTAGGGGCAAAAGATGGCTCAGTGTGCGCAATACTGGGAATCCACATGGTACTGAGCATAATAAGCCAGATGGAATGGGCGGAGTGGATGGAGCCAAGAGTTCCAGTGATGCGCCAGTGGTTGTGGTGGCAGAGGACTCCAGTCTGTCTTGATGTTTGGTCTTCCGCTCTGCTTTAGATTTCTTTGGAACAGCTGCTGCTGTGTTAACACACGACTTCTCACCCAGCTTGTCTTGGCTTGAGGAGGTAATGCTGCACTTGGAGGCGCTCGATCTCAGGGATCCACCCTTGTGCCCATGGCTGTGCTTTTTTTATGCGCACAATGGGTTTTAGCTGGCACCAGCGGTACCATTGGCATAGTCCTAGAGGGAGACGCACTCACCAGTGCAGCTGGGTGTTCAGGTGTGTCCATCGGTGACACCTCTGAGGGCACACGTGGATGCATTGCCTCCTCCATGAGGTGTTTACCTAGTCTAAGTTCTCTAGCCTCAAGTTCGAAATGGGAAGGATCAGCAAATGGAGCACTAGGCGACAACATGGGTTTCACCAAGACAATAAAGACATTGTTGGTTTACATCATTTACCGAGAAGGATCATGGCCATGAAGCGCAGTTCTTAAACCCGGCTCGTCGGGACATAATCCCCTGGAATGGGTAGGACACCCCAGATGGAATCAAATGATGGTAGACTAACCTAAAATGTTAAACGTTATAACTACAGCTTACTCAAAAAACAAAAACAAAATCTACATTCATAACACGATTAAAACTTTTTTTTTTTTGCTATGCCGATCAAAAGGTGAAGAGGAGTGGTGTTCTGACTCTGACCATGCGGCAATAAGAGGAAATTGAGGGTGGAGTTGACCCGCGCAGTCTCAGAAGGCCTCAGATGCACCATGTGGACTACGGATCAATGACGACTACTTCAAACAGCTCCGGCACATGGCATGCACGTGCACCCATGTATGGAATCCGCATTAGGACCAGCACTCGAAGAAGAACAGGATTTTTGTTTAAGGGGTCATATGTTACTGCTACTTCTAATCTATCTCGTACATTGACAGTAATTTGCTCACCCCAGTTAAAAATCAAGAAATCTTTTCATTTCCAACTTGCGAAGAGGGTCTCATCCAAATAGATTGAAAGCATAGGAAAAACAGCAATAGGCTGATTTACTGAATACCAAGGATCTCTCAAAAAACTGGTAATACATTGAACTGACTACACAAAAACAAGTATTTACATTGCTAACACATGCAACTTCTGTTTAGTTTTGGGGATGCTGTTGTGTTACCTTCCCTTGAAAATGTTGCCTTTAATATTAGAACTGTTGATCAAGTTTCACTTACCATTGCCGGGAATCCAGATTTTTCAATTCTCTCAATAATTTAGAATTTTTCTTAAGTAGATGAAAGTTTTTTCTATAGATATATAAAAGAAGGATTTAAGGGAAAATGCATCACAGAATATATGAAGCAAGTTTCATAAATCAAACAGTTAAGTGAAGGTAAACAAATGAGTATCATTTAAAATATACATATAAAAACTTCCATCCATTATGACTAAATTGCATCAGTTCTGCCCCACAGGCACCCAAACCAGCAAAACCAGTAAATACTGAAAAATGCTCTCTTTCCAACTACTAACCAACCTCAGTTTTCCTCTTTTTCCAACATTTGGGGAAACAAAGGTGTTTTGTAGCTGCTCTGAAGAAAATCAAATGTGAGAAATTTCAGACTCAGGGACCCTCCTCTCAGAGAACACTATGCCAAGGGCTCCATCTGATTAATACCAAGGAGGCTCCAGCATGAGCATCTCTGCAAATCACAACTGTGGCAGTACAGCAAGAGGAGACTGAAGAATTCTTGAGTTTTTTGAGGTAACAGTGGCATCACAAACATAGATTCATTCTTACCTTTTATCCCAAGAATTCATTCCTAAATCGTTTAGCAACAGTCTACAGAAATAAAATGGTGCTTGTGGTACTGCAGACTTTGGTTCTTCTTGACTGGCTACTTTCATACCAAGATCAGAACTGCATCTGTGCACATGCTCTTTTTCTTGGCCACTCTGCCTTATTATGGCTTCTATGATGTCATTCTCTTGGTCATGGCTCATACCAAATGGTGGTGGTGATGGCTCATTTAGTTTTAGCTGTGGATGTAAAAGGCATTCAGGACTAGTGTTACCAATCTTTTCTAGCAATTTATCAAGAGCATCTTCTCCTTCTTCTGTTGGAGAAAAGTCTGTCTGGGTTTCAAAATGTCCTTCTTGACTGCCTGAAATCACAAATGAATTACTTTCATTTTGGCTTGCTAGACAGTCTTCCAAAGGTCCGTATAATATCCTGCCATCCCAAGAATATTTCCCTGAGATATCTCTGACAATTACTCTTACATCTGAGAGGGCTCCCGCTGGCTCAGTATCCAATGTTGTTTCTGAAGGAATTTGAAGGTAAGATATAAGAGTACTGTCATTAAATACAAATAATTGCAAATTTGGACTTCTGAAGACTTCTGAAGACAGTTCAGATGATTCTACATAAAAATTGTCATGATTCTCACTAATAAGGCTGTGAAGAATAGCAGGTCCTCCACTGAGGGGAAAGTGACCTAAGTGGTTTACTAGATGTGTCATAACCATCCGTGCCGTTAGAGGTATTAATTCCAAGCTTCTTCTTTTTTTTTCTAAAAGTCAGTCAACAGAAAGAGAATTATCAACAACAGCAGCAAAGAGTAATTAAAATGAGCATGCATACATTTCAATCAATACGTAGCCCACTGTAAGTTATAACACTGCTTTGTTTTTTTCTCTTAAATCATCCATTTTTCCATTAAAGAAACTTTTTTTTTTAAATTAAAAAAACACTTCCCATTCCATTTCAAATAAGCTTTAGATTTCAAAATTCTCTTTTGGCTATTTTACATTTATTCTAATTCACATCTCCCTCAAAATGTAATTATCTAGGGATATGACTACAATGACATCCAGTGAAAGTGGTAACACTTATTTTATGAAAAACCTGACCTGAGACTGGCCACCAGAGTTGCCTTTTTTCTACTGTACTAGGCTCTTATTTATTTATAATCTATAAAGTATATCTTATTAGAAAGAGAGACTGTTTAACAACAAGGAAGTTGTGACTTTAAAGAAATCGGATGAGAAGATGGATTAGATAATATCTTATTGGACCAACTCCTGTTGGTGAAAGAAACAAGCTTTCAGGCTACAAAGATCTCTTCTTCAGGTCTTGGAAAGGTACTCAGAGTGTCACAGCTGAATACAAGGTGGAACAGATTGTTTAACATAAGCAGTTAACACATATTCTAAGGGACCATTCAAGGTGAAGTGGCCTGTTAACAACCCCCCCAGTCATAGGACAAAAAGAGAGGTTAGAGGGATATGATTGTTGTATTAACAATTGTTGCAGATCTGAACTATCACTTCCTAATTAATCATAAAGCATTTGTCTGTTCGCCATGACAATGCTAGTCTTCCTTGCAAGATGAGTTACAATCATGAACTCTCTCCGGATACCGCCAAATTCAATGTAAAACAACGGTAATGAAGTGTTGTTATAGCCATGCTGGTCTCAGAATACCAGAGAAACAGGGTAAGTGATGTAATATTTTGTATTGGACCAAGTTCTGCTGGTGAGAGAGACAAGCTTTTGACCTACATTTTACACAGAGTTCTTCTTCAACTCTGTGTAAGTTGGAATGCTTGTCTCTCTTACCAACAGAAGTTGGTTCAATAAAAGATATTACTTCACCCACTAATGAAGAGTTTCATAGGACATGGTTTCTGAAGGAAGCTTGGGAAATACTGAACCTACCATAACTGCCAATGAGATAAAGAAAGTGAGAAGAAATGTTTTTGCTCTTGTTTATAAAAGTAATCGGAAACAATCTCAGTAGTAAAACTTGGTGGTAGAGGCGAAATAAATTAAACATGTTCACCTCTTTGAATAATAACAAAGAACATTTAGAAAGAGGCAAATAGCCTCCAATTGAGAGATAGTAGTGTTATGCTAAATAAGGAAAGCAGGAGCACAGAGCATGTGCCTCAACTCTCTTCATGGAACTGGTTTACCATCACGACAGAACAACTACTGTATCCCACTTCCAATCCTACCTGCCATCCCCATACCTCACGTCTTACTCCACACTCAATCCCGTTAAAAACACAGCCCCTCTGATGATTATGTATCATGTACAGAACAACAACTTCTTCATAGCTAATGCTACCTGGACTAGTGTATATGAAAGACAACATAAGCAGGCACCATTTAATTACCCTTCAGCTCTAAAACAGCTCTAGCTAAGAAAAAATTGCTGGGGCACACACTGGATGGTACAGGAATCTATCCACTTTGAAGAAATTATATTTTAATGGAAACAGACCACACAGAATTTAAAGGCAACATTTACAATGAACATATTAAATTTGTGATCTGACTTCTATATCTTACTGTTGCCATTAACTAAAACTGAACTTGGATTTCAGAAGCCTGTTTAAAATCACTACTGTATACGTAAATGGTCGATATGAGAGAAAGAGAAGTTATTTATCAGCAGCTGGCTCTTGGAGAGCGTTGCCTCTGAATATTCCCACTTATGGATGCTTCCCTTTCGTGTAGCTTGGTTTGTGAAGCTTTCAGCAAAGCGATGCTTTTTGGCACCCTTTGCCTCTTGCAACACTGGAAGTTCAGAGTTGAAGTTTTAAGAGGTCACGAATTCCACAAATACCTCCATTTCTTTTGCTAAATCCTAGAACAAATGAGTGACAAGAATGGAGGGTGTTTCATCAGGTCCATTACTACTACCAAGACACTAACCCCCTCTTTTAACGTACTAAGAATGTGTACTTTTCTGAGACCTGCATGACAACACAGGGTAAAACAAAATTACTTCAGAATGTTGGGGGGACATTAGACATTGGCAGGCTGGTAAAAAGGTACTGATTTTTATTAAAACAGAGAAATTTGCACTCTTTTCTTTTGTTAGCAATAGATGCAGCTGAACTTGATCTCAAAATTGGGCAGACATATAACAACTAAAATTCAACTCTGTTTCACAAACCCCCTTGTTTTCTTTCTTTTTCTTTTTTTTTAAAGAGTGGAACCTTCAAGAACATTTAATTTTACTGCTCCTGTCCAGCCCTCAAGGACACAAAGCAGCTGCCTGCATTCTGTCACAATGGGCTGGATACAGCTCTTTCTGGACCTAATCAACGACATTCCATTCATTGGCAAGAAGAGGTTACAAGAGTGTTGTCAGGTGTTTCCTCCTTCTTAGGGGCTGAGCACTGACAAGCCTCTTAATAAACAATACTTAACATGTATACAGTGCTTTACATCTGAAAAGACAGACACAACACACAGACGATTGTTCTCAAATGTTCTTTGCTGCTACTCTAGTTTAATTCTCATTAAGTCTTGAATATCAACAGCCTAATTTCTTCTCATTTTACTTTTGCTCACAACCACTTAGCTGTGTTACATACTCTTCAGAATGAATTTATGTCCAGACAAGTTCATAGCCTAGAAGCACATCACCACAGTTACAGGGTGAGCTGTGATTTAGAAACCTTTTATTCCCTCGGGAGTGCACCCTATAGGTGATCAGCCTGGATTCCTGGACGCCTCTTTGGGTGGAACCATATCATCCTACCACTCTTGGACTGGATTCTGGGCTGAAGCTCCCTTACCAATTGTGTTAACCGGATAGGCCCAACCTGGCATGTGGGTTTGGTACCTCTAAGCCCATTTCCTCTAGAAACTGAGACAAAATAAGTTTGCAGTGACACAGAAATAACTTCTTCAGATCAAAGCATTATTTATTCTTCCAGCCAAAGTACCTAGTAAGCAGAATCAAAGGTTAAAATTATAATGGTCCATATGCATATTTCCCCTTATCTAAACCCTGACCTTTCCTTGCAAATTATAATAATTTCCTTTCACTCCATACCCCCATCTCTGGGCTGGGAGGGACAGCCTGCCTTGCTGCAGCAGCATGCGCTCTCTCACTCTCTCTGTCATCAACACAATTCCAGCTGCTGCTGACAATCCTCTCAGCCCGCCACTCCCCTTCCATCTTAGGCTAGCTTCTTTAAGATTTTAGTATACCCTTTGATCCTGAGTCTAGCCTGGGAAGAGCGAACTTTGCCAACCTAATGGGCATCAATCTGAGGGTTATTCCCACCAGTGTCCCAAAGGACCCTTGCTACTCTGTATAATACCATCTTATCTTTGCCAATATGTAGTTTCCTGTTGTTTTGCTGCTTGCAGCATCCATGGATTTAACTTGCATTCAGAAAGAATACTATCAAACTGGTATATTGAGTGCATAAGATATTAAAAAAATACACTCAACTCCTCCATGCTCTACCAAGATGACTTTCTCAAAGTTCTTTATTCAAGTATTTAGCATTTCTTTCATTGCGGTACAATCAATCGCCTGACAGGCTTCAAGTTCATTCCAACAGGATAGATGTATCTGTAAAAGTCAGCAGAATAAGGCTGTGAAAGACTGTCCAGGCCTCTGCCCATAATTCATAGTTCATGATAAAAGAACAAAAAACCTGCTTAAAGACTTTTAACAAGGGGCCCAACCAAATCTAGATACAACCAGGTCTGTGAAAGTCGGCATCTGAGCTAGGTCATTAAGCTTTTATTGTTCAACAGTTGACCTCTCCTCAGTGGGCTGTCTCCTGCAAGATAAGGCATGAATCTGGTACCCTACTGTGAGAGACTGAGGTGAAGAAAACTGGTTTGGAAAGTAGAGATAGCAGTCCTGGATCAAGGATCTTGGTATGGATGGTGAGTGAGGAGAGAGATCTCTCTCTACAGACAGCAGAGTGTCTCTCTCTACAGAGCAGAGTGGTGCTGACACAAGGATCAGAACGGTGAGACAGAGGGAATTGCTTTCACAAGCTGTAACTAAGCTGAAAATGCTACATCCAGGTTATGAGAATTAGAAGACTAAATATGTTAAGCAAACCATTTCTCTTGTTTCAATTCAATTTCTCTTTGTTTCTAATAAACCTTGTCTTTGTTATGATCATTGCTGTATGTGTAATTTCATGCAGTCTGCCTTCAAAGAGAAGAAAAATCTCTCCCATAACCTCTAAGGAGAAATGCTGAAGAGTAAAGATTCTCTGGAACCTACATACTCCCTTCTCAATCTCAGGTAAGGCATATGAACACTGGCATCCTATCCCAGTTAGGTATGTTGTCATTAGGCTGCAGTGGGTAAACACAAGGTTAGAAGCCAAAGGGCCAAGCAGAAGAGAGTTGGAGGGATAGGCATTACCCAAGTGCTTGCTGGTTACATGACAAGCACACAAAAAAAGAAGATCCAATCAAAAGGGAGTAACATGTCCAGTTTCCTGCATAAATTTTGGATTTTAGAATAAATATGTTAAATATTCCTAATGTTCTGGTTTTCATTAATATAAAAATAGTGAGTGATTTCAAGCTGTCACGCTTCCAAATTGTTGGGGACTATGCCTAATTTTCTTGTGACTGCTGAGAATAGTAGAGAAGTGGGAGAGCCAAACAGCAGAAAGCTTTATTAATTTTAATTTATCTTGTAACGATTAACATTTTGTATTTAACTTATTTTAATTATCAAAATTAGTAATCAGTTTTCTGCCTATGCTATTATTATATTTTGAATAAAAATACACACTCAGTACTGTTTCTACAATGCTTGTTGCTACTATAGCAGCTGTTATTGTAACGTGTTTCCTCTTTCCTCTGACCTGATTAAATCTATTGTATTGTTGTTGCCCGCTATAATGAGTGATGAATAACGTGATAGGTAAAAGGCATATGTAAATAACAAAAAATAAAAAAGCAGCAAGAATCCCTTTTTAATATTAGTTTGAAAATAGCAGGACAGTAAAATGGAAGAGTGTATAAGGCAAAAACATATCCAAGATGAGAAACATTTTGTTCTCCCTAAAATGAAAAATCTATCTCATCTATTTTTATCTGTCTGCTCTTCACAAAATGTACCCAGGTCAGCAAAAAGGACGTGCAGAGCAATTGGTTTTAATGCTTCAAACCTTTTTGTTAAAACTAAAAATGCAGGTACAAGGAGAGTAAAAAGAAAACATGCTGTAGTGATGAAAATTTGTTCCACACAGAAAGAACTGTATTTCACAGTAGCATAGAAGATCTAGCATTATTTTGCACATCCTTATACTGCATCTGTGTTTCTGAGTCTTGTGTAAAAAATATTTCTATTATATGATTTACATACATTTTTAGTATAATACTACACTCTGGAAGTTAATTTTAATCTAATGCTTGAATTAATTATATTAACCAAGATGTTTTCCCTTAGTGAAATCCTCCTCCTACATTTTTTTTAAGTGGGTGAATCATATGATTTGACCTAGATCGATCTGAAGTCACTATAAATATGTGAAATATGTCTCTCTCTCATCTATGAAATGTTTATTTGGACATTTTATGTATTACAATCACAGGAAGAAGAAATGCTGCATTTTCCTAGTACCATACTAGAATTTTACACGACTGAGCTTGCCAGAGTCTATGGATGATACATTTTGGTTTTCAGTAAATCAGTATCTTTACCAAATATTTTCAGCATCAATTCCTTTGCTAAATATTCAGCTCAAGACCTTAGCTAAGGTCCAAATTCTGCTCTCAGACACTCCTAGTGACTCTCCTTGAAATCAATATTTATGAAGGTCATTTTTAGTAAAAGGTGAAGAGCCACTGCTGTTTGGAGAGTTTTCATATTATTCCATCAACATCAGATCACTGAAGACTACATACTTGTTTAGTTTCCCGTAAAGCAGAAAAGGTGTTCAAACACGGTACACAATTGACTAGCCACACAGTTCTCAAAGAAATTTTACTTGGCATTAATTTTATTCATTCAGTTTTAATTCCGCATATGTAGCCGCAAGCAAAAGTGATAGCCCTATGCCATCTTATCTATGACTTTTTCACTATAGAAAAGGCACATGGGAGAGGTGACATTTTCCTCTCTATTCATCCTAGCAGTTGAACCACTGGCAATAAGTATTAATACTCTATTATTACACAAGGAATTAACTGACTGGATTAGCAATTGTATCTTTTTACAATGCTCTTGTGAGGTTACAAGATCCAAGGAATTCCATACCACATATCTACAGTCTATTAATGATTTTAAGAAGTTTTTGTGATGCTCTGATGAGAGGCAGAAATAGAGCTGTCTTGAACCCAACTTTTATTCTTACCAATTCTTATCTATCTGAGGACTTGAAGTCAATCTAATCTCGAATTTTTATGAAAATTAAATTTGAATCAATAGATAAGGTCATATTTTCTTCCATACATCACTTAACATAGAAAGCATACTCACAATTAGCATAATTTGTATATACTTTACCCCAATTCTATTATCCCTTTTGACTCCAAATGAGAATTTCAATCAGACTTCTTAATGGGGACAAAAATTGACTCTCTTGCCATTCTAGCTCAGAAGTGTTAGGAGTTCCCAGCCCTCTCTTTTCAAAACAGTACATGAACCTCCTTATGTGGTTAACTAGTACAATTTCCCTCCCGAAAAAGGGCTCTTGAGGTAAACATTTAATGTTTGCAGTCATATTGAAGATGATTTTATGTTTTCTTTTGGTGTATTATCAGCCATAATTTAGGCAAGGCTGTTATCTTCTCTACAAGAAATTCTGGTTTTGATCCATTTTAGCTGAGCATCAAGAAGCATGTGAAATTTTCTGGTTCCTCGATGGTATTCTTCTTATATAATGAACACACCCAACAAAAGTAAACTCCAGACTATTAATGTGTTGAACCACATTGTTTTCCCTGTAAAATACCTGTAGAATTATTAAGTGTTACCAGTGCAAGCATGTTTTTCAACTAAGAAATGCCACTGAGAAGGTTATTAAATCCCCAAATTGTTAATGTTGAAATGCTAGCAATCTTTATGTTATTTTCTGTGGAGTTACTTACCCTCAAGAACAGTGAGTAGATTTCCCAAATCTGTGGTGGAATAAGACTGTGCTGGCTCACAATTCTTGACATTTCCCAGTGGCAGAAATGGATCGTAGTCATTAGAAGAGAGATCTGCAAGGCTCAGTGTGTAATGGCTTTGCTGTGTATATGTGCTTGAGCCATAAACACAACAGTGCAACACCTGGAAGAAGAAAAAAAAGACAAAAAATGTACTAGAAATAAATTGTACAAAATATATCAAGTGACAAACAGTGATCCAATTCACTATGGTGTTAAATTCTGACACATTGTCACGTATGCTACAATATAGGCTGTGTCTAAATCTTGCTGCTTCTTCCTACATAACATTGCTAAAATAAAACTCTTGTCCAGGCCCTCATCTCACATCTTGACTAGTGCAACAGCCTCCCATTACAAGATTCTCCCTTCTGGCCTTGACAAATTAAATCTCTCCCTGCTTGCATCAATACAAATTATTGCTGCCAAGTTAAATTTCCCCCGCTCGTTGTTTTACTAAGTCACCTTTCTCTTCGCATCCCTTCACTGGCTTTTGCTTTTCCGTCACAATCACCCCTTTTAAGACCCTTCATGGCTTATCCTTACCCTACCTATCATTGCTCCAACTATCAAGATGTTAAGTCCTGCCTCCGCTCCGACAATGCCACCAGCCTTCATTGGTTATTTGTTACATTTTCAAACAAGCACTGTTGTGTTTCTGTCCTATGCTGCTTCCCAGGATTAGGAAGAGGTCTCCATTAACATTTGCAAGGTTATCTCATCCTCGCTCAGTCTCTCCATAAAACTCTCCTTTGCTGTGATACCTACTAAAAACTTGACAACAGATATACATCGGGTGTGCTGAGATTGCTGCCTATCATGCCTATCATGCTGACCAGGACTGTCTCATTGTTTCCTGGTGCTCTCCCAGTCTGTCTCTTGAATCCACCTGTTCTCTCATCTTATAATTAGATTGTAAATTCTTTGAGGGTTGGACCAATCATTTTTGTGTGTTTGCACCGCACCTACTGCAATGGGACCCTGGTCCATGACTGCGGCTCCGCTGGGCTACTACAATATAATCATATAATAATGATGCTCATTGTTAAATTCTCACTGATACTTTAAGAAAGAATAAAAAAAGAAAATGCTTTTTCTTATCAAATTATCTTTTTGGCAGTAAACTACAGTATTTGCCTTGAAAGCAAAAACTCTGTTATCACAGATCCTGATTTTAAATAAAAGTAAAATCAACATGTTATTTATATATTTGGAAAATGTGTTTATGTGTATTTTAAAGCAAGACTGACTTCATGCTTAAGTAAAATTTCACAATTAGGACAAGACCTATTGTGGTATATTGTTATAAATTGGAATGTCATTATAAAATACCATCCCTCATGCATATGCAGACATGAGTTACGTCACTTATAAACCAGATTATTTTGTTTACTTGAAAGATGTTATTGATGCTTCATAAAACATGTTTAACTTATTTATGGAAAAATTTGCTAATTGTATATAGTTTTACTGTATTTCTTGCCTTCACTTGATTATTATTGGCATTTGCATTAAATGAAGAAGTTCTAAAAGTGTCCCCCTCCAGGTGGAGACCTGGCCCCTCCAGGTGGAGACCTCATATTCAACAGTCACAGCTCTGACAGCAGCAGGTACATATAGTTTTCATCCAAATCCACCTGTTCTCATAAACACATGTGCAGGAAAGACATAGCATTGCTATGGATCTCTTGAAGCCAGGAACTTCTTTCTTTGTGAAGTTCACTAGCTATGTTTCCTCTGGCAGGACTCCTAAGCTCCTTGGGAGCACGGACCCTGCTTCTGTTGTGTTTTGAGATCTGTTGGCCAAGGCACTCTCTCTTCTCTGTCAAAACTGACAACATGTAAAATTTTAGACCCCAGAATTTGTGTCTCTAAAATTTCAGCTCTTGGCATCAAATGTCTTTTTGTAAATGTTGGCTTTTATAATTTAAACAGAAAGAGTTATGACAAGCAATGCTTATAATGCACTTTTTAATTTTTTAAACTAACCTTCACATATTTTTTCCACCCAATGATTAAAGCATTTTAATAATCATTTGTAAGTCAAAATGATCCCTAAACCATGACACACTAGCCCTGCAATTTAAAAAAGGAGTCCTTTTAACTCCTCCAAAGCTACCGAATAGATTTACTTGTAATTTTCCAGAAAATTAAATCTACCCCCTAATATTAGGAGTGAAATTTTAATTTGTTTTCATAACTAAGTGGATTTAAACTACACTAACGCAATGCAGTCTAAATGCAGTCTAAATGATGGAGTCCTCAGCCATGCTTCCATAATGCTTCTGTGCCTAACAGATCCAGGATAGGCACATCTTTTTACATTTAAAAACACAGTTGGATGAATTGTACCAAATTGATTCTTCATACTCACCCTATATATGTAATCCAGTAAGGGAGCTTTGGATGAATGTTGATCTTCCAGAACAGTAGATACTGGCTCTAGAAGGGTTTTCATTGGTAGTGCCATGCACCAATCCAACAAGCAAAGTAATAATGAAACTATAAACTAAACAGAAATATGCAAAACAATACATAAGCATTACTCATCAAATTCATCAAAACGTTTAAAATCTTACCTTTACATTTTAAAGTAAGATTTAAGGCAAAACTACGTCATTTAATATGTAGTTCAAGTAGCAAAAACAATGAAGGAGTTTATGTTTTAAGCCACATACCTTTTTATCTGTTTCTACAGAGGAGTATTCAGCACTTGGTAAAAGAAATGCAACGGTGGCCACAAGGATCTGCACAAAAATCAAACCCGCAGGCAAACAAAATTACAAAAAAATATTGTTTCTTTAAAAAAAAACAAAGCCTGAACCATTCACCTTCAATAAGCTTGGATGAAGAATATAAAGAGCAGTTAGCAGCCATTTTTGTATACAGTACATGAACCAATCTAAGAGTTCCACATTGTTAGCAGGTTCCAGAAATAAATTAGTGCAAACTGGAAAAAAAACACACTGGCTCCAGCTACTACAGAGCTCTCCTAATAATGATTGCAGAAGGAAGCAAAGGAAGTTAATGAGTTCTATGTCTCTAACTTTATGTTAAGCAACAATTCTTTCATCTGTTAAAAATATCATCAGTTGGACATTAACTGTGAAGCTTTTTCAATTCTATGAACAATCAACACAGAACATCAGATGTGTTATTGTCAATTCTCATACATGAGTATTTTGAGAGAGAAGACATACTTCAGTAATTTTCCTGGATAGAGACGATTCATATTGCTGAAGCTTTTCCCAGTAAGAAACTAGCAGTTGAAGAACATCACAGGCTACCTGAGCTACCAATTTATTAGAAAACTGTAAGAGAAAAAATAAAATTAAACAAAAAAGTATCATGCCAGAAAAAAAATATTCACATATAACAAACAGTAATGTGAGAGTTTCTATGATTTTAAATGGTGCTACAACCATAAAAACTACATTACAGGAAAATGAAGGTTATTTGTGACTGGAGTTCTTCGAGATGGCTCTGCATATTCATATTTATGGATTTTGCACTGCCTAGTGGTGCCTAAGAGTAGAACCTTCTTCAAGCAGTGTCCGCTCATGTGCCCATTCCCTAGTGCCTCTGAATGTTCTGAAGGAGAGACTATACAAAGGGGTGGAAAGTGCCCTCCACCACCTTAGTTCCTTTCACAGCAAACTCAGACAAGCAGAACAAAAGGGACTTGGAGAAAGAGGGAAAACCGGGTGGGAAGTATGAATTTTCAGAGCCATCCTGAAGAATTCTGGTTACAAGTAACCAATCGTCCTGTCTTTTTAGAGTGGCTCTGCATATTGCCATTTATGGGTAGTTTGATAAGCAGTGCTGAAAATAACCTGGAGGAGGGAACAGGGTCATAAGTACATTGAGACTGAAATGCTGCTCTACCAAATTGAGGCCAAAGTGAGAACATAATGTTTAATAAAAGTGTGTATAGAACTCCAGGTTGAAGCCATGCAAATTTCAGTAATAGGGACTTGCTTAAGGCAAGCAAAAGAAGCTGCCATAACTCTAGTGGAATGAGATCATACTGTTGTGAGGTATAGGAATTTCTGCTAATGTGTAACATTCAACAAAACATTGTTTAATCCATCTAGAAACAGTCTGGGAAGACTCCGTATAATCCATGTGATTCTTAGCATACGACACAATCTAGGTGGTTTTCCAAAACTTTTAGTTCTATCTAAATAATATGGAAGAGCTCTTCTTACATTCCAAGTGTGCAAAAGGGATTTCACCTTATTAGCGTGCAGTTTTGGAAAAAATACTGGCGTATTAATCATCTGACTAATGTGAAAATCATAAATCACTTTTGGCAAAACCTAGGATCAGGCCCAAGAACCACCTTATCTTTATGAAAAGAGTAAATGGTGAATCAGCCATGAAAGCATGTAATTCACTCACCTTTCCTGCTCACATTATGGCAATAACGAATGCCACCTTAAGGGATAAGGGAAAAATAATATAAAGAAAATGAAGCCAAGGGGACAACAGGTGACTTACTATGGTTTTAGCTACACTCATAAAGATCCCACAGAGAGACAGGATTTTTCGAAGTGGGATACATAAACTTCATGAACTTCTTAACCATATTATGCATGAATAGCAATCTACCATCAACTGAAATATGGTAAGTGAAAATACTTGCCAAATGAACTTTCAAAGGAATGAAAACAGACAGGAGAATCAGATTTTTGCCATGCCCAAGTCAGAAACCTGATCCCCTACAAAGGTAACACATTCTGGTAGACAACTTTCTAGAACTAAGCAGTACATTCTGCACCAACAAGAACCATGACTGTTCAAGAATAGACAAAATCCAAGTGTGATTGACCAAGCCATCAGGTCTGTAGATACGGATGAAGAATCCTGCCCTGTTACAAAGACAAAAGATCTGGAAAAAGAGGAAAATGGCGCCAGACAGTTGAAGAAGATCCATAAACTACTGCTGATGTGGCCAAGACAAGGCAATCAATTGTATTTGCCCTGTCCTGATGTATCTTCATCACTACCTTCTGGATCAATGGATAGGGGGAAAAGCATACAGAAAGCCACTTCCCCACTGTAGAAGGAAAGCATCTCAGATGGATTAACTGTCCTGAACGCTCTCGAGCAGAAGAGGCAACACTTTTTGTTGAACCTCATGGCCTACAGGTCCACGGTTGACCTCACCTAAAAAATATATTCTGAATGAAAGGATCCTTCAGAAACCATTTGTGCATTTGAGATCTGTCCCTGCTGAGACGATCTGCAATCACATTCTCTCTTGTTAAATCAGCATCACTGGATAAACATCATGAAAAATGCACCAGTTCCATATTCTGATCACTTCTGCAAAAAGCACAGTGCATTAAGCAACTCATTTGCTGATGTAAATCATGGTGGATGTATTGGCTGTTATTACTTGCACAACCTTCCTGTGTGAGCGAGGAACTATCTGAGGGCCAGATGAATGGCTCCCAACTCCAACAAGCTGACATGCAACGCTCTCTCCTGAGAAGTCCAGTGACCTTGAACTATTAAATGATTCTGATGTGGCCCCGTCCCCAACCACTGTTCGACACATTTTACGTTATTTTCACTGATAGTGAAGAGGGATTGAACTGGATGCCCCTGAGAACACTTGCTCTGACTGACCATCACATCAGTGATTCCAGAGTGTTTTGAGGCATGCTGATTAACATTTAGAGATTGTTCAGGTTTTGTATGTAGATCTGAGACAGCCAAAGTTGCATTAGCCTCATAGTGAGTTGCACAGAGTAATAACTGCCATAAAACCCATAAAGAAGGTTACTTTCTGATTTTGACATATCTGTATGTATAAAACATACTGAGCTATTTTTAAAACCGTATCTTCCAGTAAAAAGGCTCTCCATGCTACCAAGTCCAATATGGAGCCTATGAACACAGTTTTCTGAGTTGGACAGAGAATTGACTTTTTGACATTCAGAAGAAATCTCAGGTCTGGGGGGGGAGGGAAGGAGTTGTAGAAGCTACATGGCTTAATAAAACTTCACAAACAGCCTTCAACAGACAATTTCAGAATAGGGGGAAACAAAATGCCCTGTTTTCTCAACTGAGCTGCTACAATAGAGAAGCGCTTTATAAAAACTCTTGGTGCTGTGGACAGGCCAAATAGCTGCCCCTTATACTGGAAATGGTGTCCCACCACTACGAAATGAAGGTACTTTCGATGACTGTGTCAAATAGAGATATGAAAATATGCCCTTTAAACTGAGAGTCACAAACCCAATCCATAACTGAAAGCTCCCAGAGTTAATGTACAGAACCAAAACTTTGGATATACTTGCTCAAGTTTCTTAAATCTAAAATGGGATGAAACCCTTCTCCCCCAATCAATTTTCAGCACTAGAAAGTGCTTTGAATAAACCCCCTGATCCTGCAGGTTCTCTGATATCTCCTCAACAGCCCCCATGAGAAGAAACTTCCGCGTGTCTGAAAGTAGAATAGCCTTGTGAGAAGGTTCCCTGAAAAAAGAGCAGGGGAAACTGAAAGGGGTAGTTTATTGAACTGAACGGCATAGCCCATTTCTATTTGTCAGATGTAAATAAGCCTTCATTTGATGATAAAATGGGCTAGGATGTCTCCAAACACAGGAAGGGAAGGGTCCTCACTGACTGATTCTAGACTCTCAATCCTCATATCAAATATGAGGCCTGGTATGTTACAAAGATGACAGAAAAGTAGCAGATTACTTAAGTGTTAGGCCTTGATTTAAGAGACCTTTTCTTATACTAGCTCTTGAAACATATAGCCTGCTGGTGCTGCTGTAGAAGTTTTTGATTTTACAAGAAATAAGCTGAAGATGACTGTGGATAATACTCTCTCTGATAATGGAAAAAAGGTCTCCTCCGAATAGAAGTAATAGAGCTCAGAGATTTTGTCATCTTCAGCTTCTCCAGCAACTCATCTGCCTTTTCACAGAAAATACCATCTCCTTCAAAGGGGAGATCTTCCACATTAATTGTAGTATGCAGAGACAGAGAAGAGGAACAAAGCCAAGCATGTCTCTTCACAGTAACTGCACAAGTCAGCGATCTAGCAGAAGAGTCCAAGATATCAAATGAAGTCCTGAGAGAATGCTTTGCCACATTCTGACCTTCCATTAGGATTGCATTTGCCAATCTCTTTTTATCATTTGGCAAATACTGCACAAACAGTGCCTTTTCCCACAGGTGAAGCTGATAGCAAGCCATAATAGCTTGCTAATTTGCCACTCTAATACCAAGAGAGGAACAAGAGAACACCTTTCTCCCCAGGTAATCAATCTTCTATCCTTCTCGGTCTGCAGAGGAGGAATGTGCTGCATGTCTACACCTTGACCTACTACTGGCAGCAGTCACCACCAGCAAATTAAGTACAAAGTTTGAACGCAGGTATGAAAACCCCTCCAAGGATACCCTGATTTAATTTGTCTGCTTTCTTGGAAATAGGTTGGCAAGAAGTAGGCATGGACCAAGTAGTCTTAGCAGGCTGCAGCAAACTATCAAGGATTGGTAACGACATCCTATTCTTGAAGGTAGCCCCAAAAATGTCCAACATCAGATGGGATGTCTCCTGCACGGACACAGAAGGTAAATGCCAGGTGGACGCCATGTGATCCACTAAATCAAAAAACTGTAGCATGGTCCAGAAGGAGAAGAGGAAGTCACTCCCGCATGCTCACATGGTGAAAAAAATCAGCGTCTGTCTGTGTTAGCATGTTCCTGTTTAAAAAGAAGAGCAATTTCATCAACATCTTTTTCAGACAGAGTAGCAGGGACCACTGTCTGAGATGTACATGGATCCAGTGGAATTTGACGTAAGTATTTCTCCCCCGTCACAGGGCACACCACTCACCGCTGGACTGATGCCTCCACCTGGTATTCCGGGGATTAGCTTGAGGCTGCCACCTCCCCCTTCTGTGGTTTGTATGCAGTCACTGTCTGCCTGCAGCTCCTCCCACATTCAGGAACTGGAGCAACATCTTCGTGGCTCAGCACTCCAGCCATGTCACTGTCCATGTTTCCCCTTTCCGGGAGAGGTTTCGCTCATCAATATGCCTAGCGTCCTCTGACTCACTGCCTATGTGCAGCTGCAAGCGTACATGTTGCATATTTTGTCTTGTTATGTGTCGTGGTGTGCAGAAACTAAGACATCCGCAAGGTTACTCAGTAGTCCTATTCATCTCTGCCAACGGGAAGATGTCATGCTACAGGGGTCAGAATAGCCAAGCAAGCAAATGAAGCTATGCTAGGCCTGTCGCACAGTGGTCAAACAACTCAAATTGTACTGGATCTCCAACAGCCCTCATCTCTGGATTCCAGGTTAGAGACCCTCAGCTCAGCAGTCTGGGCCTTTTATTTTCAGGAGAAAGACTGACAACCTCCTCTGTTACTCTCCTTTTCTCAGGTGAAAAAGATGCAGACCTCAGAACTGTCAAAGCCTATCTCTTTTTTTGAGATCCTCTGTTTCTCAGTCAGATCCAAGGAAGAAAGAGCACATAGCACACCTCTTGAAGAATCCCAGGTTCTTTTTTTCTCTTTTGTTTAGCCATAACCTGGAACTGAACTACTAACTACCGATTTATACTTAAACTACAATACTAAACAATTAATTAACATGAAGAATGGAGACACCTCCCCACCCTGGATCAAAATGGACTGGAGCAGTTCACTTGCATCTAGGTAAGCAGCTGGAAGGAACTCAGGTGGTAAAAGGCCCCATTACCTCTTATATAGCCTCGCCTTCAAAATGTTTGGATACACTGTGAAGAGGGGTAGAAGAGTGCATGTGAGCATGTTAAGAAACAATTCTTGGAGACCAGGTGGTGCAAAATTCATAAGTGGGAATATGCAGAGCCCTTGAAGTAGCAGATAAGGTTGCGAAGTCAAACACTCAAAGTTAGGAAATGCCATAATTGAAATTACCTACACAACCTTAATCCAGACCCCTTTTGTATACACATTATGATATTATACAGTCTTTAATTACATGATCATATACTATTTTCACAGGACTCACTCAGCCACTTTGAGAATGGTGCATGAGTAGCTTGGTTGGTATGTAGGAGCAGTGGGAATGGAGCTACTCAGTGCAGATGGACTCTTCAGAGAGTTTAGCTGCTAATTTAACAGCACATGCAAACAGATCATTTCAAAGATTCAGAAAGTGGCCAAATTAGGGTGAATTTTCACAGATATGGCAAAAGTCACATCCCTAGCACCAGGTCAATTCCACCAAACAAATTTCAAGTCTCTTTTCTACACCATAGAGATGCTGGAGCTGCTAAGCTTCTCAGTGAATCTGTTAAGAATTTTTTTTTAATACGGGCAAAACAACATTTTTCTCTAGCCTCATTGTTAGATACAGTTGAACCATATTATCTGAAACTTTCCAAAGAAACCACAGCCTGAGGCAGATACCCAGCATGGAAAATTTCAGCCCAAATGTTTTAAATTTGGCAAAGTTATAAGCAACTGAAAACAGAGTCCTATAATGGAAAGTGTCAGGCAACCTTAATTAAAGGCACTGCTACTATCATCACCTATAATCACCATTATTTAGTATAGTATAACTAATTATTATAAGGTTGAGTAATCATCATTACTTATGTAGTATAATCATTTCCTGCTTACAACTCTTAATTTTACATGATCTTTTCAAGCACTTGCTGGGTTTTTCACAAGTAAGGCCTCTTCAATCATGCCAATATTTGCGTGAAACAGTCAAGTTTTTGTTCTCTCACCAATATGTCTACTCATACAATGAAATTTCAGATAAACACACATGTTCAGGAAAATTAAAGGCACATGCTAACAGAGATGATCACACTGATTATGTAAAAAATTATCACTAGTTCAATAAAATTGAGTGAAGTATTTGAAGATTAAAAAATAAGGTATATCTTCCATTTATTTTTTAGATGGGTGAGCTTTACCGATACGATTTTGAAAATTTAGTAAGAATATTTATTAAATTAAAATATTTACTATTTTAAAAGAACTGCAAGCTCATTCTGTTCTCTATAAGCCAAAAGGAAATATAACTTTCCAAAAACTATACCAAAACTGATGAATGGCCGTCACTCCTCTGCATTTACTAATTATCAAATATTTGGAATGATAGAAAAGTAATTTAACACCATCTCTAGGCAAGTGGCTCCTCTCTCGCATCAAAATTTATTTTCTAATATCTTAGGAAGTATTTATACAGCTGCAGGAATTTATCACCCCAGAGCAACACACTATTCCTTTGCCACTATGTGTATTCAACATAGGTGAAGGGACTGTACCCAGTGAGCAATTGAACCACCTGAAAATAAGAGAATCTTTTCATGATTCTTTCTGCTAGCACATTAAAGTAAAGCTGCTTCATTCATTCCATCTCAACTGATGCTAAAGACAGCATCAAGCAACACTGACAGTGGTAGGAAACCGTAGCTGATCCAGCACTCTGGTAACTGGTACTCCAATTTAGATGCTCTAGAGCAACGGTTCTCAAACTTCATTGCACTGCGACCCCCTTTGGACAACAAAAATTACTACATGACCCCGGGAAGGGGGACCGAAACCTGAGCCCAAGCCTCACCACCTTGGGTGGGGGGACCAAAGCTGAAACCCATGACTTGTCACCCTGGGCAGAGGTGGGAGCGGGAAGGAGAGACAATGAAGCCCAAAGGCTTCAGGCCTGGGCTGTACTGAAGTGTGCCCTATCTCAATTCATAAAGAACCAATAATCAGGATAGACAACTGAGAAACATCTTGATCCTAAGTCAGAAAAACACTCATGCACATGCTTAACTTTAAGCATATGCTTGGTGAATATTCCAAGTATCTAAAATACCTTGTTCATACAAATGTTCCCTTTGTTCATCGCACAAACGCATTTCATACTAATACCTTTAGTGTCACACCTATAACATTTATTGCATCCTTCACTTGAGGATGGCTTGTGCACTGTACTAGTTCTTCACATATCCAAACTCCAAGGCAGCAAACAGCTATACACCTTTTAAAAAGAAAGGGAAACAATGATTTAGTTAAAAGGTTTAAAAGAATGCCCTCTTCCTTAATATTTCTCACTTTCTGAAAAATATCTTTTAGATGATTTCATAACGATTTCTTAATGACACAGTACAAACCTTTTTTATTGACAGACAATTTTATTGCTAATTTACCAAAAGCAACAGAATCAAATAGAGTGTTTGACACCAACTGAATGTCAGTCAACCAGAAATAGATTTTCAACCATGTTCAGAGTGTCTGAACCCCTAAAGTGTGATTTTTTGAAAGTACTCAGAAGTGGCCTAACTCTATTCTCCCCTGAAGTAAACAGGAATGACTTGAAAGGAAGCAGAGTTAAGGCAATGCTGAGAAGTTCTGAAAACCCACCCTGTATCCCTTTCAGCCAAGGAAAAGAGGAGAAAGGGCCCATTAAGTCATCTCTCTCTTTCTTACCTCTTGGCAATGCTCAAAAGCCAATTATTTGGGGGAAAGGAAGGAAGGAAACAAAGAAAGAACAAAAGAAAGAAAGACAGCTCCTTAAATATTCAAGAATGATATTTGCAAGCAATAGAGGTGCTAGCAAAACCTCTAATGACTGTAGGTGGGTAGGAAAATTCCCTTTCTGCCAAAAATCCCTTATAGATTTTCTATTTTATAAACAACAGATGGTGTAATAAAGGTGCAGCACACAGGAGTGTTGATAACAGACTGTTCTCTGTTTCCTGTCCCCAGCCATATAACATGGGTCAGTGTTATTACACAAGGGTATACTCCTGTCACAAGGAAGGACTCCAATGGCTACTGCATCTTCCCATTAATAACCAACTGTAAATAAAACATATCATCAGACAAAAACATCAACTAACATCACAAACTAATGCAAGAGTAAAAGAAAAGTAAACTATCCCAAATCTAAGCAAACAAGCTAACCAATATTTAGGATGGAGGTCAGGCTAGATGACCAGAAGCCCCTCCAGCAGATCGGAGAACTATTCTGTTTCTTAGCAATCATTTGTCAACTATAGTCTCTGAACCTTGGTGGCCTTCAGACCACAGGGCCACTCGTTCTCTGTTAATTTAACTTTATCTGTCCATTTAATACACAAAATCATTCTTCTGCAATAGCCCACACAACCATTGAGGTGCACCACTTCCTTGTAGCCTGGGCTTGCTGCTCCTGGCGTTTTTCATTTTCAGTGACCAAGTGGGCATATGTTTCTTTGGTTTGCTCACAAGCATGGTCAGTAGCATCCTACATGTCTTCGAGAGACAGAGACATGGTGTCCTTGGTTTTGTTTGAATGTCTTCTGTTCCTCCTGTAAGAATGGACTTCACGGATCACTAAGATACAACCCCTTGGTAAGGAAGGTATTGCTCTTAGTTCAGCAAGTTGACAGCCACTTTATGTTTGATACCTTGCAGTCACTCTAATTTACAATGGAGGTAACTGTTTGGCATTCTTGTCATAGCCTGCCTTTGGTTTGAATCTCCTGAAATTATAGCTCTTCTGTAACTACTCCAAGATTAACAGTTTTTGGTTCAGGAAGCTTGTTGGATGTTGTAAGGTTTTTATCCAGAATTTTCTAAACTGGTGACCCTTAAAGTATTATGAGTTGTGTTGTGCTATTTTAACATTCCTAAGTTCTGAACCTTTGTTTTGGCCTGGAGTTTTTATTTTTAAAATCAAGTTGTTTGCTATTTTTTCTGACTCTTCTACCAACCCACCTGACGGTGCAACAGTAGCCTTTGGAAGCCATTAGGAATATATAAGCCGGTCTCTACAAAACTGATCCACGAATCTTCTGGCTGGGGAAAGCCCTCAAAGAACAAATATTCTCACTAACCATGGAAATAATCCTCCAATAAAACTCTAGCAATATATTAATCAAATGAACATTTCCTAGATGAGACACATACACTTCTCTTTCACAATATTATATAGCAAATATAGATTTATTTATGTCCCGTCATATGACTCACCCATTTCAAAAAAATCAACTCCTAAAAGGATGTCTTCACTAACGGAAAACATCTTTTTATTCATCTTAGTTGATAAGCCTCCACTTCAGATAAGCAACCCTGCCAACCTACTTGAAAAAAGCACTAGTCTGCTCATTCTTGAAAAAGCCAACATTGAGCGAGAAAGACCTTCCCAACTCTCACCTCATCTTCAATCTCACTTTCTTAGGAAAAATCATCAAGGATGTAATATATTCGTGCACAGAAGATTGGGACCTTACTTGTGATTACAAAAATTATTTGTAAAGGAAATGTATATTGCACTAAAATATATTAAGTCTGATCCTGCTGCTGCTGAAGTCAAGGGTAAAGCGTCCATTAACTTCAGTGGCAAAGGACAGCATCTACAGGGATTATTTGAAAACTTCTTTCTTTGTTCTAATATCACAGTCTTCATCATTTAAATGTAAAGTTTAGCATTTCTTTTAATTTAGAATCTTTAAAGGACTTTCTCAAAAAAGTGGAGAATTGATGGTAAGCTCTTGTTTAAAGCTCTCATGATCTACTCCATGTATTCTCTGACTTTTAATTAAATCTTACATGTAACTAATAGCATGCTAAAATATGCAGATTTTGAATACCTAGAAATAGATCTGATAGATTCAAAAGCCTCCTTCAAAGCTGTAGGGCAGTGTTGTTGTAGCCATGTTGGTCCCAGAATATTAGAGAGACAAGGTGGGCGAGGTGACTTTTATTGGACCAATTTCTGTTGGAGAGAGAGACAAGCTTTCGTGCTTACACAGAGTTGTTCTTCTTCGTGCACACAGAGTATCACAGCTAAATAGGAGGTGGAACAGGTTGTTTAGTATAAGTAGTTAGCACATATTTCAATGGACCAGTCGAGGGGGGAAAGAAGGCAGCTAACCAACTTCCTCCCACCCCCAACTGCCTCCTACCCCCTTCCTTTCTCCACTATGACTGGAAGGGTGTAATGAGCCTGAATGATCCCTCACCCACCTGGTCTCTCTAACATTCTGGGACCAACTCAACAACAGGTACACTGCATACCTTGTATCAGGGTAGTAACAGGTGAACCACAGGCCAAATCCAGACTGCCAGATGCTCTTGAACAGATTGTGAAACCTTTTTATTTACTTATCATTACTGTTAATATTTCTGTATTCTTTTCTCTGGAGTATGGACTTTGACTATGCCTTGACCAAGAAATATGGACCTTGACAAAAAATTGATTACCTCTGCCATGTATCCTTCAAAGCTGTCAGGATACAAGTTAATACATTTGCTATACAGCAAGCCATGCTGAAAAGGTCTCAGAGTGGACACCATACTCTGTTTACCTGCTTTTCAGAATATGCAAGATGATGTGCTTTGTCTATCAGATTAATCCTTTTAGTTAGACAATACATAAAACAGCATTTTATTAAAATAGTTGAAAATGGAAAATAAAGTTTAAAAAGATAAACTTTTTGGTTTTATTTGAAGTGTAAGGTTTCTTTTGTTTAATAAGGATTTAAAAATATACCTTAGTGAGAGATTCAAAGAGCTCAATCTATTTAGTTTAACAATGAGAAGGTTATGTGGTGTCTTGATTATAGTCTATATGTACCTATATGGAGAACAAATATTTAATAATGGACTCTTAAATGTAGTACAGAATGGTGTAACACAATCCAAGAGCCAGAAGTTGAAGCAAGACAAATTCAGAGTGTAAGTAAGGTGTAAATTTTAACGGTCAGAGTAATAAATCATTGGAACAATTTTCCAAGGGTCACAGTGGATTCTCCATCAGTGGCCATTTTTAAATCAACTTTGGATGTTTTACTGATACGCTCTACTAAATTATTTTGGGGAAGTTCTATGGCCTACGTCGTACAGTAGGTCAGACCAGATGATCATAATGGTCCCATCTGGCCTTGGAATCATGAATCTATGAATAAGTACGAAATAAGATGTCAAGGTATGTATGCAGGCTAATGGCCAAATTCTGTGCTGTGACTGAGAGCGAAATTTGGCCCCCGTCTGTGCTACAAAACAAAGGTTCAAAAACAGAACTTTGGACATAGATGAAATAGCAATAAAAAACACCCACCCAATATTCTTTTAAAAGAAGCTTCAGTCCAATCTGTTTTAAAAATTTAACACTCAGTTTCAAATATCCCCAAAAACATTGTCACCCAACCTATTATTTTTGATACTGTTCAAGTTGTATGGCCTCCAAAAAGTCTAGTCATTTCACATAAATTTATTTCTATTTCAATCTGCCATGTTAAGAGTTCACAGTATTTTCTCTTTTATTCAATATTTTACCTTGCAGCTTCACTTGGCTCGTCTGTGGCATTCTTCAATAGAATATTTATGAGGTAACACTAAAACAATAAAAATAATTAGAATAAACACTTTTTTCCCCCCACAAACAGATTACTTTTCTATTAATTCAAGTGTGTTAGCTATCTAATTTAGACTGGGTCACAGGTGAAATAAATTTGGTAGTCGCAGTACACCCTCTCTAGTGAATATCTGTTTCACATCCTATTTTGACAAAAGTGGGAGAAATACTGGTTACAGCTAAAATTTATAAAATTGGGTGGATCACCTGAAGTACCTACATTCAAACACAGGCACCAAAATTGAAGTGGGTTGATTTTCAGAAGTGCTGAGCACTCATTTGTCCCAATGGGAGAGCTCAGAATTTCTGAAAAATCAGAGTTACTTAATTGTTTAGCTAGGAATTTATGGGACAGATTAACAAAGAAATGTAGGCGTGGTGATGCTGAGTTTCACCATGCCGAACCTCTAGGTGCCTAGAAAATTGCTGGGATTCACAATGGCTGAGTTCAGTGCCTAGGCTCCCTAGACAATAAATAGGGAGAGACAGATGGTTCAGACAGGGATTCACAGAAGCCAGCATGCTCGGCAGCACCCCACCCAAGCTATCCAATGGGAAATTCCAAGATGGGGAACGAGTCCTAAATTCTACCCCGACAGAGTTTGGCACTCAAATCCAGTCTGGCGGATGGCTCCTCCCCCTCTGCTTGGGATTATCAAGTGCAAACCCTCTCTTGGCATTCGACACCTATGCAGTTTTTGCAAGAAGCTGGGTGCGGGAGGACGTGGAGAGCAGGAGCTCCCTTCTAACGTTTAGCCCAGTGGAAAGGGTACTCCCGATTCAAGCCCTGCTCCAGCTGAAGGGGAGATAGAATTTGAACAGGGATCTGCCCTCTCTCAAGTAAGAGCTCTGGATTATGGGATATTTTTATATGGGGCCCCCTCAGTCTCTCCTGTTGAAGCTGTTCCACTGTGGATACATAATTTTAAAAAGTTATTGGAGCAGGGGACTAGATCCTGGGTCTCCCACTTCCCGGGGAGGTCTCTGAGCACCAAGCTACACATCCATTTCTCATGCTTGCCCTCACACTCTCTGTGGCCCAATGATTCTTTCATTATTTATTCACAGTGGAATACCTTCAAGAGGAAAGACTGCGATAGCCCCACCTGAGAATATCCCATAACCCAGCACCTAGGGCATTGACCTGGGAGGTTATAGATCCCTATTCAAATCCCTTCTCTCCCTCAGCTGAGTACCCTAACTACTGGGCTAAGAGTTATGAGGGTCCTCCTTCCCCTGGCCACTCGGTATGTCTACAGGGGCCCATTAAGTGTGCTCAGAGCTTTCCTATCACATTGGACCCTGCAGGTTGGTGTGACACCCTGCACCCCATGGTCACCCTAATAGTGTGACTGTGTATTGTTAAACGTAATGTATGTCATGTGAGATGTTTCTGGAATGTGACTGAGCATTATTGTTATAGTAGTATGTTTGTTGCAGTGTCACGTGTATGGTTATGAGGCGCCGCTATGTAACATTCCCAAAAAATGTGTCCTCATGGCCTGAGACATATCCAGGCAAAACTCTGCAGAGCAGAGGGGCAATTCGCACCTCATTAGGGCATGCATAAAACAAACGCAGCTCAGCATTCCAGGAACCAAGGACTGGCCTAGGTATCCACAAAGGATCAAAGAGACTCCCGAGTGAATTACTTCCCTTCCCTTGGTCAGTTTGGAACTATGATACAGTTGTGCTCCCTGACTCAGGACATGGATAAAACCATACAAGGACATTGTTTGCCACCTGACCCTGGAGGCCAGGGTGGGGTGGAAGGTGGAATCCCCAGAGAGGAGAAGGAACCATGCTCTCTCTCTCTTCCATCTACATACACCACCAAGCAACTGATGTACTGACTAAAGTTGGGGAGAGCGGGGGAGCCTGACAAAGAAAACCAGGCAGCCTGTGGTGAGAACCATCTGAGTTTGTAAGATTGCTGAAAATGTTTAGTTTGGAATGTGTTTGGCTTTTGTTTATTTTGACTAAACCTGACTTGCTTTCCTCTGACTTACAATCCCTTAAAATCCTGCTGTACTTGAATAAATTTGTTTGTTTATTTTACCTAAAGTAGTCCATTTCTTCTAAGGTGTGTGGGAGAGGCCATTTGAAGTAACAAGGCTGGTGCATATCAATTTCTTTGTTAACTACTGAAGATATGAGTTTGCAGTGTGTTCAGTGGGCAGCACTGAACAATGTAAGACGGACGTTCCTAGGGTTGCATCTGGAACAGGGTATATTAGGGGTCATTCTCTTGCATAATCCTAAAATTGGCTGGCCAAAAGCACTCACTCACTAAAGTTGGGGGCAACTTCCTTACTGGAGGCTATGCATGAACTGTCCAGGAGTGAGAGTTCTCACAGCAAAGCAGAGTTAGATGGGCTCCAGGAGTGGGGACTGGGATGACACAGCGATTCACTAGTCCAGACTGCACTAGGGGAATGTCACTGTCGGTTAGCAGAGAAATGCCTATCTTCTCACTATTGGTACAGTGCTCTGGGAGTTGGGCATCCAGATGCCTGGTGTGGGGCTCCAGTGGGCGGGGCAGAGGCAGAAACACAGGCACGCAGAGAATTTTTGCTGAAAAACTTAGGTGCGAGAGTGAATTTAGGTGCCTGAAGCGCTTGGAGTGGGGGCTTTGTGAATCCCAGTGGAATCTGATTCTGGGACTTGGGTGCCTGAAGTGACAGCTAGGCACCTAAGCTCTTCTGTGAATCCAGCCGTAGGCGTCTCAGTTCTAGGCAGATGTGAAAATTTTGGCCTACTTTAGTTAGTTCAGAAAAGGACTTAACCCTAATTTGCCTCATTTTAACATTTCTCATAAGTCTGACAGGTCTGATTCACATCTGGTTGAGAATGCAAGACTGTCATGCCATGGTGTCAAGGAGTATGAGGTTGGGGGCGGGGATTGTCTTGTGCTTTCCCCTTTTCCCACCATCTACAGTTCCCTACATGGCATCTGAAGATTCTCCCACACCCTCACCTAAATTCCCCAGTATATTAATGTGGTATCTCATGGCTTATATATAGATATATAACTTTATCACTAGGGCTGACTTCAGTGTAAATTAACACTTTACTCTACTGCAAAACATTACATCCATGTGTACAGTTACTCTCCTATGGAGTTCCATTGAAATTAATGCTTTAGGAAAATGCATTTAAGAAAAACTGATTTCTCTCTCCAGTAAATGCACATTGCTTCGTATTTGAACATATTATGAAAAATAAATATATACCTCTGTGCATAACCCCAGTCAGTCAATGATGTACATTCACTACATAATAATACAAATAGTTTGTTTATAATTTGGGATTGAAGTATATTGGAAAGACAAAAAATTCAATTAAAATATATTGGAAGGACTGTATAGGTCGTACTGGTGGGGGAGTGGCACTATATGTGAAAGAAAGCATAGTCAAATGAAGTAAAAAACTTAAATGAACCAAACTGTACCACAGAATCTCTATGGATAGTAATTCCAGGCTCGAATAATAAGAATAGAGCAGTAGGGATATACTATGGACGACCTGACCATGATGGTGATAGTTACTGTGAAATGCACAGGGAGTTTAGAGAGTAGAAAAATAAAAAACTCAATAATAATAGGGGATTTCAACTATCCCTATATTGATTGGGTACATGTCATCTCAGGACTAGGTGAAGTTTCTCACTACCTTAAATGACTACTTCTTGGAGCAGCTAGTCCTGGAACCCACAAAAGGAGAGAGAATTCTTGATTTAATCCTAAGTGGAGCACAGGATCTGGTCCAAGAGGTGAATATAGCTGAACTGCTTCATAATAGTGACCATAACATCATAAAATTTAACTGCCTGTGGGGGGAAAACATCAAAGCAGACCACCACAGAAGCACTGAATTTCAGAAAGGGGAACTATATAAAAATGAGGAAGTTAGTTAAACAGAAATTACAAGTCACAGTGTGAAAAGTGAAATCCCTGGAAACTGCATGGAAACTTTTTAAAGACACCATAATAGTCTCAATTTAAATGTATACCTCAAATCAAAAAACATAGCAAGAGGACCAAAAAGTGCCACCATGCCTGAACAACAAATTAAAAGACGTTAGAGGCAAAAAGGCATCCTTTAAAAAGTGGAATTTAAATTGTATTGAGGAAAATAGAAAGGAGCATAAACTCTGGCAAGTTAAATGTAAAAATATAATTAGGAAGCTCAAAAAAGAATTTGAAGTACAGACAATCAAAGACTCAAAAAGTAACAGCAAATTTGTTTTTATGTACATCAAAAGCAGGAAGCCTGCTACACAACCAGTGGGATCACTGGACAATTGAGATGCTAAAGGAATACTCAAGGAAGATAAGGCCATTATGGAGAAACTAAATGAATTCTCTGCATCAGTCTTCAAAGCTGAGGATGTGAGGGGGTTTCCCAAAACAGAGGAATTCTCCCCAAACTGAGGGGTCATTATGGGTGATTTTGGAACAAACCGATAAACTAAACTGTAATAAATCACCAGGACCAGATGGTGTTCTCTTAAGAGTTAGGAAGGAACTCAAATGTGAAACTGCAGAACTACTGACTGGTATGTAACTTATCATTTAAATTAGCTTCTGTACCCGATGACTGGAGGATAGTTAATGTGATGCCAATTTTTAAAAAAGGGTTCAGAGGCAATCCTGGCAATTATAGGCTGATAAACCTAACTACAGTCCCAGGTAAATTGGTTGACACTATAGTAAAGAACAGAATTATCAGACACAGACAAACAGGGAAATCATGCCTCACCAATCTACTAAAATTCTTTGAGGGTGTCAACAAGCACAGGGGAAAGGGTGATCCAGGGGGTACAGATTTAGATTTTCAGAAAACCTCCTCTTCATAACACAAAAACTAGGGGTCACCAAATGAAATCAATAGACAGCAGGCTCCAAACAACAAAAGGAAGCATTTCTTGACACAATGCACAGTCAACATGTGGAACTCCTTGCCAGAGGAGGTTGTGAAGGCCACGACTATAATGGGATTAAAAAATGAACTAGATAAATTCATAGAGGATAGGGCCACTAATGGTTAGCCAGATGGGCAGGGATTGCTGTTTGCCAGACGCTGGGAATGGGCAAAGGGATGGATCACTTGAGGATTACCTGTTCTGTTCCTTCCCTCTGAAGCACCTGGCATTGACTACTGTCAGAAGACAGGATACTGGGCTAAATCAACAAATGGTCTGACCCTGTATGGCCATTCTGATGTAAAGTGATTTGGCTGACAGAAATGAACAACACTTGATTTTAGCTAGTTCTCTCTCATTTAAATTAAAAAATTAACATCACAAGTTGAAAATGTTACATTATATATTTAGCTGATTGCTAAAAATGGTCTGCAAAATTAGAAAGTATCATTTATCAATTAACTTGTGGGGTTTCTTTTGTTTTTTTTAATGCTTGATCATAATAATCAAATTATTTAACCAAATGTAAAACTTCACTGTGTTAGATAAGGATTTACTAATATAATTTTACTTTACTTTGACATCTGCAGCTCCTTCGATGATTTCATCAGCCTCAAGGATGGGTTGTAATAGGGGGATTTCTTGATAGATATTTGGAAAGCAAACTAGAGAACCAAGAATGGTATGAGCTTCTGAGCGAGGGGCCTAAAGGAAAAAATACAAACATAATATATATCATCTTTTCCAATAAGCTATAAAAAGGACATTTTAAACAATGGTAATACAACTCAAAATTCTTTATACTCTAATCGCATTTTTCTTCTCTTTTTTTGCTGAATTTGTACATTACATTAAACTATTCCCTCAGTACTAACCAGGCATTTCCTTTGCATGGTAAGCATAAACTTTTAGTTTTAGGATGAGGCATGCTGTTCCTCCTCTTGTTTCCTCCTATTTCCATTTTCAGACGGTCCTTAGACTCAATAGTTTGGCAAGAAGAGGCAAGCAAGATCTGCAGGATCTGGCTCTCTGACCGACCACAGTGACCACTCTTGCAAATTAGGCATTACATCCCACTAGAGCTTTAAATTTTCATTGATACTCATCTCTTGTTCATGCACAATTTATTAGTTGGTATTATCACCAGCTCTTTTGGATAGTTCCATAGCTTCACATTTCTGTGGCTATCCTTGCTACTTGGAATCAAGTATATACATGTAATAATAATGTAATGTAATAAACATGTAATTATATACATGTAATAATCAGAAACTATAAGATGTTTGCCATACTTGCTGGACCAACGTTAGAGGCATTAAAATCTTTGCTAGCTTCAACTATTTCTCTTTCAAGCAAGTGATCAAGTGCTCAAAATGCTAGATAATTCATCCAGTATCTCATCATAGCAATTTCTGAATGCATTATGCTACATGCATCACAAATGAAATACTGCATTTAGTTTTACTCCATTAACTCTAAAACATGAGCCTCACCCTGTACAAATGGACATTAACATTCTAATCTAAAATGAGATCTTTTCTAAGATTTGAGGAGCCTAATTTTCACAAATGCCTAAATAGGCTGTTCAAATCCTATATTTGGAAGCTTAAACTCACAGTTAAGCATGTAAAAGTCTATTTTATGTGCTGAATTGCTGATTTGAACATCTAATTTTAGCATTTGGATCCCAAGTTTGAAAATTAGACTCACATCCACTGGATGCTAAAAAATAACTATGCACCTAAAAATTAGAAGCCTATTGATATACTTGGAATGCCCACGTAAAGAGAGAAAGAGGGTCAAGCAACCCAATTACCTTTAAATCTTTGTCTTTGAAATTGTGTGTTAAATATTCTTACTTTATAGCTCTTTAGGATAAGGAAAAAGTAATTATTTACTAAATGTTTCCTTTAATCTAGTTATCTGATACATATAGCATATATATTGGTAGTTACTGATGTTTATAATTTGATATCAGCCTGTAAATTGATACATATTTACAATCTCTAAATCTAGCTACATCTCCCTGGTTTTTAGGCAGTCCTCATCGGGACAGGATCTCAGTGCCTTAGCTCTAACTTAAAAAGTCTGTGCCTCTTATTTTGGTTACTATAACCTCTCCTTCAACTACTCCCCCCTTTCTATCTCTGTGGGTGCTTAAATTAGGTTATCATCATGCACCTATGATTACATCAGATTCTCCCTGAATCGCTTCACAGGCGTCCTTCCTTCCAGCACTATATCAAATTCAAGTACTTCACTGTCAAGGGCCTGTGCTACCTTGCTGTAAGTTTCTTTATACACCCCATCTCTAATCCCTACAGTCCTCCAAATCCTCTCCTTTTCCCACTCTCTGCTTTGCACTCTTTCATGCTTGGAATGACTTGTTTACCGAATGTTCCCTTTCCCTTCCTCCTTCAAGTGCTTCTTTAAAATCAGTTTCTTCTAGAAATCCTTCCTATCTTGTTCTGCTCACCAGTCTCTTTATATCCGTCCTCACTTGTACTGTTTTTTTTCTTGTGTGCAATTTTTGCTGTCTTCAGTTATCAGTGTTTCTGGCCAGGGAACTTATCTTTGCATTTTGTACTCTACTATAGATATTTATGGCACATTATAAACAATTTTAATAATGTACAAGGAACTAATGCTTCTGTTTGTTATGCGTTTTGTTTATGCAAAATAACGTAATATAAATATTCTTTAGTTAACATTTTTTTTTTCGTTTGAACTGCAGTGTGACAGAAACACATTTAATCAGCCTTGGTACAGGTAAAAGAATGCTCTTAGGTCAGGGTCAAGCATAGAAAATTTCAGCTCTCAGATCTGTTATTTCTATCTCTGGCCTATGCATGGCCATATTCCAGCATCCATGTGCAACTTCCTCAATATTGATGGTTCCAACCTCATGTATGAGCTTTCAGCACCAGGAACTATGTCTTTATACCATGCCCATTGGTGCAGTACCCAAGTGTCAGTCATGGCTGCAGAAACCAACTGAACAAACCGAACAACCTCCACACAAACTCACAAACATCAACAAACAGAAGGTATGCAGAGGGTCTTCAATGGAAAGTCAACATTTACAGTAACATTGCTAGCATGACATTAGAAGTAGAGCATAGAGCATACAAAAAGTAGAACATAGAATATTAGAGTGGGAAGGGACCTCAGGTCGTCATCTAATCCAACCCCCTGCTCAAAGCGGGACTATGCTCAGCTAAATCATCCCGGTGAGGGTTTTGTCAAGCCTCAGCTTAAAAACCTCTAAAGATGGAGATGCCACCACCTCCCTAGGTAACTCATTCCAGTGCTTCACCATTCTCCTAGTGAAAAACTTTTTCCTAATGTCCAACCTAGACCTCCCCCACTGCAACTTGAGACCATTGCTCCTTGTTCTGTCATCTGCCACCACTGAAAAAAGCCTAGCTCCATCCTCCCTGGAACCCCCTTTCAGGTAGTTAAAGGCTGCTATCAAATCTCCCTTCATTCTTCTCTTCTGCAGACTAAACAGGCCTAGTTCCTTCAGCCTCTCCTCATAAGTCTTGTGCTCCAGCCCCCTTATCATTTTTGTTGCCCTCCACTGGACACTCTCCTACTTGTCCACATCCTTTTTGTAGTGGGGGGCCCAAAACTGGACACAATACTCCAAATGTGGCCTCACCAATGCCATATAGACCAGGTATATCATAAAATGTTTACTATGTAAAGCACTATTCCAATTAAACTACCCAAGACCTACTAAGGACAAATGGTTTGTACCGTACAGGTGGTTTGTCAGAGGAAGGATTTTTTTTACATATTTACATTACTTACTTACTAGCTCTGCAAGCTTTTGATCAATAATTAGACTGATTAATTTTTGTGATATTTCTGTATGAAGTGGACTAAAACTGATGACTGTAAATACAGGGATAACACAAGAAAACTAAGGCTATGGATAGCTAAGGGAAAAATGTTTCACCATTTGAATTCTGCTGAAATAGCGGGTAATCTTTCTTCTTCTGTAACTCATACTCTGTGCCTGGATATTGCAGCTAACATACCGCTACACAACAATCTAAACTTACTGTGCATAAGAGCTTCAATAATTATAGTAGGCACAAACACACAGAAAGAATACCCTTGTTCTGATGTCCCATTCTTATGCCCAAATTCTCCTGCTTTTCCAAGCTTGAGAGACCTTGAACTTTATTTTAGCCTGCTAGTAATAATTTTCTATTTTATTAATTTTTTTTAATTAGATGTAAAGGTATCTGGTTCATAATGCTATTATCCTCTATAAAATATAGAAAAATCAGCATTTGTTATCAGAAAGCTTTGTGTTTTCAATATTCATTTATTGTAGAAAGCTAATGAGATTCTGAAATCCAACTCTTGCTTTTAGTGTGTAAATGTGCTGCAATATTAGTGAGGATATGATTTCTCACACTTTGGCCTTTTGATGAAACACCTTTGCAATACTAGTATGTCACCTTATCCTACAATTTCACACATCAGCTGCCATGGTATCTGCCCCGAGAGCCCAGTTTCATATTGCACTAATGAGTCAACACCTGTTAGAGTGGAGAAATCTGAACCTTGTTAGCGACTGTGCACTCTCCTGGGAACTTGGATGTTGAGCATTGTCATACTCACCTCCAACATGTCTGTACTAAGAACTCTGGCTGCAGCTGTGATGAAGTCTCCTATCAGCATTGTAAAACCAGGTAAACCCAAGAAGAAAAAGCAAGATGGGCAGTGTTTTATGACAGTATTTAAAATGTCCTGAAAAGAAGAAGAGATTATCCCTTAGTTTTTATATAAAAAACGTTTGAGAACATTTAACATTGTAGTCTTATAATGATGTTACTGTTCACAGAAATTAAGTGCTAATATTTGATATATAAAACATAAATACACATCTAACAGAGCATCCTGAAACAACATCAATCTGGTTTACTACTCTGTCTTAGAGAAGAACACCTACTAAGAATGGTTTCCAATTTCTGTAACATTTCAGTCCTACCCCCCCCTTTGAGAAAAATTCCTAGGTTTCTTAATTTAGAAACACACTGAAAAGGAAAACAACTATTGATAAGATGATGTGTTTGCTTTATGTTTATTAGATGTACTAAAACATTCAATTAGTAAAAGTTTATGATAAACTGATATAACATCAGATATAAGATATGGCTACAAAATCATTTCATTCAGGATTCCAGATCTTCGTAACGTTAATGAAATTACACTAGCTATTGTCCTTGTTTCCAAGTCATTCAAGACAATAACCTACAGCCATTATTAAAACTTTAGTATGACTGCTTTATAGGCTTTGTAGCTAACTCCACAATAACCAAAGAAATGCACAGATGTCAAACACAAAAAGTACCTGGGCATAGCAAAGAGAAAGAGTAACGGAGAAATCTTTGTTAGTTTTTACCAAAAAAAAAAAATCACAATTATCCTTACTACAATGAACTAGGTGGGGGTAAACATCTTTTTTTCATGAATTATTTAATTTGCTAGAGGGACATCTGCATTAAGTATAACGGGTAGAACACCATCAAAAGCTTTGCTGCCACAACTTGGTGCCATGCATCTTATGTATTATACACTCACTCTCTCTCTGAGTGAGATTTTTTTCCATCCCTTTTGCTTCTGCTCAATTTTTTCGTTGACTACCCTCATTGAGAAATGATCCCAACAATCTTTGAGTTGCAGTTCTAAGTCTATAAAATTTGAATAGGTTCAAAATTAGACACAAAGTTTGCATAAATCTGACTGCAATTACTTCTTTTACAGAAGACTGAGGGAGCTGATTTCCACAGAAGTTCAAAACCATTCTCATTCTTACTAAAAGATTAAAGAAAACTTGCTGAAGAAAATGACTAGGTTCCTTTCCTTCCCCACAACTTTTATGATGCATTAAAGAAGGCCTGAACTTATTTTAAGTCACCAAGTATTTTTTTCCTGCTTGATTTTTAAATTAGAAATTAAAGTTTTTTCTACCTTGGAATAGTCCATAGGTCTCTAACAAGAATATAACATCAGAAGTATCAAGGAAGTGAAACTTAACTGATATAGGATAAATAATTTTATTTGAACTGTTTAAAACTCTGGGGTTTTTTTTAATATCACTTATTTAAACTAAAACACCCGAGAAAGGCTCCTTTTGTTAAGGATTCAACATTTCCATCCTTTTAATTAAGATCTAAGAAAGTTTACAATCTACATTAATTCTTAAACCACCAGTGAATCCTCAAAAACAATGAAGATCAGATTTGACATTTCTGAGGTTTTTTTTAAATTAAAAAAGCAAGCGGAAAAAAGTATTCATACACAAAGTAACAAAAGAGCATAAACTCAAAGTCTTTTTCCCACTTACAGACCATCTTTTTAAAAACACCAGTAATTTGCAAAATGCTATAAAAATCTGAGCAAAAGCTATTTATTGGTTCTCCTTTAAAATATTTACATTAGCATACTATGAAATGATAGACCAGCTTGTATGTAATAAAATTAATAGATAATTTTTAATTTTGGCATTGCAGAAGATAATGTTTTCACCTCCCTGAATGACCACAATGCCACTCAAGTTAATATTTAAACTAGTTTTAATCACTTCCTTTGATACATTTTAAAGTCAATATCAGTCAATGCAAACATTCTAAAAGATTGAGCAGATGGATGCTGCAGCTCATAAAGTGGGTGGTAAATTCATGCTCTGAGGGCAGAACAAAAGATCCACCCTTTTTCATAATTAAGGGGCTGATTAATGCACTGAGCTCCTCACAACACACCTGTAATTACTAACTGAGGTAGGTATTGTACTGTGTGCTCTGTTTCTAAATATCAGGAATCAAGCTATACAGCAGCAGATGGGAGTACACTTCTGCTGACATATGCTACAATAAAAAAATGCATGCTAACCTGGCTTAAAAGGGGGCAGAGTGTAGCATATTTGAAGATGAACAATACAAACAACTGCATTAACTTTGTCCTGCTTTCATTAATTCCATCTGTTCAAGTTAGATATTAAACCAAATCTTCAGTTTTCTGTTTGAAATCTTTAAAAGTTGGCTATGGAAACTACTGGGGAAGGGCTTTGTATGGAGACTATGGACGAAAGGTCTGTGAGCCTGCTAGGGAAGCTACAAAGATTCAATAAGCACCCAGTCTTTTGGGTGTTTATCCAAGCTGAACGTGAACCTTTAGGAAGATCATTGCTTACTAATGTCTGCAACTAGTATGGTGTTGATTAGGTTAAGAAAGCATTGCGTGCATGATTACGAAGTTTTAGCTTTGGTCCTTTTTACATCACCCTTCATAAATAAGCAAAGGAAGAAAAGAATATAACTGGAAGACAATGCTGTAGGTGTGAGAATACAGCTGGAATATAAAACAAGTTGATGCAACTTTAACACCTATGTTTTCACGTTGCAGTTTTCTAAAGAATGCAAAAATATAGTTACAGGTACCACTTTTGCTGCTGAAGAAACATGATACAGTGTATCTTTTACAAATAAAAAAAGGATTTTTTTTTCCAAAGTAAGAAGTCAGAAAACTTCTACAAAATTGTTTTGAAGAGACTGCTAGCACAGTGGAGTGACCCGTAGCTTCATTTCACTATTTACACTCAGCTTAAGCAATTTCACAACATGTGAAATGCGACCAGGTGATGTGGCAGACTCTCAACTTTTGGCACCAAAGTTTTTATATATAATTGAGTAAAAGTTAGTTTACTTTATATCTTTGACTTTATATCAGTTTCTACAGGCAAATTCTGATCTCAGTGTTACCAGTGTAAATCCAGGATGGTTCTATTGACTTCATTAACATTAATCCTGTTTTATACCAGTATAAACAAGCTCAGAATCTGAAAAAAACAGGAAAAAGGCTTCTGCTTTATTTAAAATTAATACAACTAGTATAACATTAAAAAATGCAAAGTTTAATGACAAAGTCGGTCAAATTTTCTCTCATTTCCTGATTAACATATTTTTATACATTGCACACATCTAGTGATAAAAGCTAGATTTTATGTAGTAATACAGCAGATTTCAGTTTATCAAAAGATTCAGGTTTATGAGAAAGCAACCAAGTGAGAACATCTGTCCTTTATCAGTGATCTTGCAAAAATCAGGTAATTCAAACAGAGGCAAGTTGTTTCCTTCCCTTCAAAGCACGGTTCTATAAATGTAAACTGTATTCAGCAGCTTACAGCCTAGTAAATGAATCACTTTAATTGAATGCTATGTACACAGTAACTGGAAAAACACAAGCAATAAGAAAAACATATGGTGATGGCAATAGAAATTGGTTTACTCATTTTGTACAGTGTTGTTTCTTTACTTCTTTCATAATTGACCTTTAGAACGATAAATGTGTAAAATAATTTTGGTTTATTATGGCTCCAAACCTTTCAACAATTACACAAAATGAAAATCTAAAAGGAAGTATTCATTCTGGAAACATTTCCATTGTTTACATAATTGCACAGCTATAATTTAGTGTTCATGTTGTTATGGAAAAGTGAAAAAAAAGAACCATTATGGACTATTTCAATTCCAAATGCTTCACCATAGTGTCAAAAATGGAAAAAAATCCCATTTATGCCAGTCTAAAATGGATTAACCCTATAATTCATAAAATATTTCAATGCAGAATATTCTAGTAGTGAACAAAATAACATCATACCGTCATCACCATCCTCTGAGTATGCGAAAAAAATGTTTATGCAAGTTCACTGGAAGGTCAATTATAAAAATATTCTTCCACTTAGTTTTTGCTCAAGCTATTGCAGATTATAGGTGTAACAAAATAGCCTGCCATCTGTCTTTATCAGGTTTCCCAACTGTCCCTCATCAGGAACAAACCGGGTTTTTCACTCAGAGTTCACCTTGTTCTTCAATGAGATATTATTAGGGATTGGAATTTACAAAAGGGAAAATATCCATCAGAAAATTGCTCTGTTTTGTTTCCACTTTTTTTTTTTTTTTTTAAAGGAAAAGATATTCAAATATACTGATTTTTGAGTTTCCCAGATAACATTTTTTGTCTTTTTCCTTTTTCAGAGTTGCAATGTAACTACTATATGGCGTGAACAGACAAAGGATTAACAGGCTGAAATTCATGATAAAGGAACCCTTTATCGTTATTACCTTTTTAACTCTATCGTAGCTACAATATTTTAGGTGTCTAAAACATTAATCTGTAAAATTTGAAGTTTCAATAAAATCGTATAAAAAATTTTAACTCACTTGAAGCAACAGGATTATTTTGATAGAACAGCCATTAAAATCTGTCATTTAAAAGTACTCTCAAAACAATCGTAAGTACTAAAGTGTATATTCAGCTAACAGCAGGGAATGGTGTTAGAATTATAGATATAAAGATGGCCAATATTTAGAATTTGGTGAGACAGAGAAGTGACCCTGAGGAAAAAGTTTGCTTAATAAGAGACAAGAATGGAACTAAACATGGAGTCAGGGATGACTGGAGATGAAAATGGATCGATCTTGGTACCAGCCTAAAGGAGTAGGGGCATAAAGTAGAAGACAAACTTCAAAATTTGAAACAGGAGTGAAGAGATGGAAGGAAGAAGAGGGGCAGAGGGAGAGAAGAGATCAAGTTGGATGTTATCTATTTTGGAATTAAGTTCCTGGGCAGGGTTTAAACAGCTGGGAAGTGAATGTACAGAAGAGACTGGTGAGGCCTTCAGTATAAGAACTGATTAGTGGGGAAAGGTAAAGTTATTTACAAAGGACAAGGGCAGAGATGAGAGGCAAGAAAGTGAATTTAAATTGTAGCACGTGAGCATAGCTACCAGACTCATTACAGAGTTCCCTGTTTCTGTAACAGACAACTATGGAAGGGGAAAGCCATCCTACTAAGTTGACATCATAGGAGCTCTCATTCCCTAGTCTCTGAAGAAGGATTGGAATTTCTACTAGGCATTGGTAAAGCAGCTTCATGCAATGGCTTTAAATGTAGCTTTGTGACTCTCTTTAATACTATACACATAATACCCATATGCTCACACGGTAGTATAAGATTTTATTGAAAAATGGTGCACTACTAAATGCGTATCTACAAAATGGCATTTGGGGAAAGAAGAGGGGGGAGAAATCCATTATAACTCTTGGAAAGAAACCAAAATTAACAAAATAATATGAAAGTGTTATGAAGTTATTTCAGTTTCATAAAAACATCAATTTATAAAAATGAATCTAAAATCTAAAATGAACCAAAATGGCTTATGGTTTCTAAAATGCTTCAGAACTAAGGGTCCTCATCTGCAACACTTCATCAGCCACATAAATACCTACAAAGAGTACTTTTTCAATGGAAAACAAAAGCAAAGCTGCTTGCTTATTGTGCCTTTAGAAGACAATGTTCTACCCAGCTAATACATGTCCCAGTAAACAGCACTAGTAGCTTGGCAGTCTAAAAGTTCTACACTACTCCTCATTGTATTTATAAATAAGAACTTAATAGAAAAAGATATAACAACTCACTAGTACTTTTTTACTTATCAATAGTGATACAAAATAGATCATTTAAATGGCTCCTATAACAGCCCTCACATCAAATGCTTCACATAACTGAGTAAGCCGCCTAACAAAATCAAACTTACATCTCTCCATATCCATTGTTTCTACAGAAGCTTGCTACAACTGTTATTCCCTTGCCACAAATACCAATAGAATATTCAAAATATGTTTTAAAAACTCTCTCATCTAAATATGCAGACTATCTCAATAGACATAAATGGATAAATAATTTGTATCACTAATGTACATTCACTTTTTCTGAGCCTGGTCTGCACGCACCTGTAAAAATGAAAAGAAGAGATAAAGTAAAAATCTAACCCTTAACTTTTCAGTCTTCAGCTGTGCAGCACTTTGTTGGCTTACGCCTTCTATATGAAGAAGCATATCCCATCTCTGTGTGTTGAAATTTAATCACCAAGTACATCTGCTAACTCAGCAGGGTTTCCTTTCTAGGTTTTCATTTTATTCTTAACTTCATAAAAGTAAAACATGGTGCAAGTGCAATACCTTCCCATTATTTTAAAACTGGAGTTTTCACTGAGCATTTCTGAAATCATATTCTTTACGAATATTCTCTAATATATTTTCTATCTTAATTAAGTAGCCCATTTTGGAGCTGGGAGTTTAAGTTGATACTGCATCCATAAAATCTAATTGTTACACTTACAAATTTGTATGGAATTAAACTCAAAAGTTTGGAATGCTGTATAACCCATTTATCCCCATCTCAAACATTCTCTTTTGTCCAGTGCCCATATATTATCTGTTGTTATACTAAGTATGTTCAACAACGTCTAAAGTTATGGCATGAGGCGGACGCTCTCTGAGGGAAATTTACACTGATCAACTGGGGATTCTTTAAACCAGGGGCACATACCCCCAGGGGTACACAGAGGTCTTCCCAGGGGTACATCAACTCATAGATATGTGTCTAATGTAACAGGCTACATAAAAAGCACTAGTGAAGTCAGTATGAACTAAAATTTCATACAGACAATGACTTGTTTATACTCTATATATTATATGCTCTCGCTATATATTTTATGCTCTATATATTATACACTGAAATGGAAGTACAAAATTTATGTTCCAATGGATTCATTTTATAATTATATGGTAAAAATGAGCAAGTAAGAAATTTTTCAGTAATAGTGTGCTGTGACACTTTTGTATGTTATGTGTGATTTTGTAAGTAAATAGTTTTTAAGTGAGGTGAAACTTGGGGGTACACAAGACAAATCAAATTCCTGAAAAGGGTACATTGGTCTGGAAAGGTTGAGAGCCACTGCTTTAAAAGAATCTCTCCTTTCAAGATTAAAAAGAAAAATCTTTACATCTAGATAATGAAGTAACCCTGCCAAACAAAAGAAAAGCAGAGTTTTTTTACATGAAAATTCATAGGAAGGGTTTCAAATGGCAGTTGGGTATTCAACGCACACTGAAAGTGTGCCTTAAACTAGTTTGTGCAGCCGTAGCCATAAACAGCAAGGAGTGAGCCATGAAACCTGTGAAGATTTGGTTAAAGAACAAATAACCATCTAAAAGATGGAAATGTCTATTCAAAGCAGATCTGGAGTCCATCCAGACCTCTTCTGTCTGTAAATTTCAAAAGAACTGATCCGCTCATGAGATTTCTAGTACTTCTGATTTCAGATGACAACAGGAAATTACAGAGCTGTGTGAAATGCATCTTTATTAAGGTTCATAAAATAATAAAAAATGGTTTCTTACTACAGAAAATATGGATCTTTGAAAACAGAGAGGCAACCCTCTCAAACACTTCAGAGGATCTGTACCTTTTGGACCCCTTCTCTGATCTTTTAGAAGACCTGTGTGCCCCAATGCTTTGGGAATCATTTAGAAAAGCAAACCCATTGAAGCTACAGGTATATCCTCCTGTGGTACTGAATGTTTGGAGCCAAAATCATAAAAGAGCCATACTGCACCGATCACCTCCAACCCTTTTGTAAAATCCCTATGGCACCAGAAGATGGGAAGGTGGCTGGGTTCTGAGTATGCAGAGGCAAAATTTTCAAAGAAATAGTTATGGTAAATAACCATTTTTTTCCTTCTTTGTGGTTGCCTATGAATAATCCTACTTATGAAAGTGTAATAAGCAATATAACCCTCAAGAAGTGCTAATAGTTAAGCAAGCAAGAATAGATGTACTTGTCATGCTGAGAAAGCCATACTGTGTGAATATGTGCGCAGAACTGCAGGTGGGAGTCCTGCAAATTTCTATGATGAAAACATTATGAATGCATGCCATCAATCCCATCTTAGCAGTGGTAGTAAGCTCGAAGACCAAGCGCTACTGACTTCCTTGCAAAAGCATAACGTGTCTCAAAAGACGTCCTATTCTACTTAGATAATTGTTCAGTGTAAACAGTATTCAAAATGTCTAAATGCCTTAATTCTTCCCAAATAAAAGCTAAAAGCTCTCTTGAAATCTAGGGTATGTTACATAGTTTTCCCCTAAACAAGAATGAGGTTGTGAGAAGAACACCAGAAGATCAATGGTCTCACGGCAGTGGAACTCACACACCATTTTTAGTATAAATTTAGGCTGAAAACATGGAACCTGCATGATACCATGTCTCTGCATGATACCATGAAAGAAGGACCAGCCTTTAAAGCCTGTAATGCACTGTTCTTCCAGATGTAATTACAATTAAAAAACAGTGGGTCAGATTCACAGTTGGAGCAAATTGGCGTAGGGATTTTTGACCTTTTGGAAGAATTTAAAAAGACATTTCAGGTGACTAAAAACAGTAGTCATCCACTGGCAGAAGATACATTGAACAAGCAGATTAATGCACCTTGAAAGAGAAGAGGGAGCTGCTAACAACAGAACAAAATAAATTATACAAACACAGAGCATGGAGAGACTTCCCTGGGGTGCATAGAGGAAAAAATGTCTCATAACATTTAAGCATTGGTGACTTTCTGGACTGCAGCAGACTCTCAAGTGCAATCTCCTAAAGAGCATGTCACGTGAGAATTGGACGTCTTATGCTTCAGCCACAAACTGGGACAACTCCAGATCAGACCATGACAGTTTTCCTGAGATAGTTGGTTCGATGATACTGATAGAAGAAATGACAGAAGGAGGTCTATGAATGGCCAGTTCCAATTCTTGAACAGCAGATCCACCATGAACTGTTCAAAGAAACACTCATGCTATCTCTGAAGCTTGTCACTGGGGTTGACTGCCAGCACATTCTTTTTGCCACCCAGATGTAGAGATGCACTTGATGAGGCAAACCCATTGCTTCCTGCCAGGGTTTTTGAGAGTCAGCACCAGGTTGTTTATTGATATAATATATAGATCTTGTGCTGTCTGTTTGCCCTTTAACAAAACCCTTGATTCGAAGAAAATCTTTTAGAGCCCACCTATTACAGCTTTCAGATCCAAAACATTTAAACGGAATTCCATCTCCCACACATTCCACTGAGTACAAACAGAAACTCCTGGAGGATGAGCTCCCAACTCTAATTGGTGACAGTGATTATCACAAGCCTTGTGGGTGAAGGATTGAAACTTTCAACACATTGTCTGGAAGCTCCCACCAATGGAAGGTAAAAAGGGCTTTCAGAGGAACATATGCTAGAGCTGCCATGTCGGCCATATTTGGGGTGAATTTTGTTGCATGAGATGATTAGCAGTACTTGGTCAATGCCTTGGTGAAATAGAAATGCCGAAGGACAATGCCTTGAACTGATGTTTGACCCCTACATAAAAATGGAGGCTTTTTTTGGAAATTAAGAAAGTAATATTAAAATCAACAGCCACAATCCAACTGGGGTTAGAATGATAGAAGCTCGTGTCAGCATATGGAATTTAAATATTTTGAAAAAACTGCTTAGTTTCCAGGAGACCACCTTTCTTTTCTGATATAAAGAAGTACCATGAATAAAAAGCCTATCCCTTTGCCTCTGTGTTGCTCAGGAACATCTATGGCTCCCATTCCTAAGAACTGCACTTCTAATCTAAACAGTTTTTGGAGCGAAATCAATGATAACGGAGGGTTTGAAAGGTATATGCAGTGGAACTGGATCATATTTTGATCAAAACTGAATGCCCACTAGTACTGCATCAAATAGGAATTCCATCTCAAGATATCAGGAAACAACCTCCAAATATGGAGGGTGAGGGGATGCAAGGGAAGGAAACAGGTTTAAAACTGTTTATGGGTACATGGGCAATATCAAATTTGAGGACTTCCTTAGAAATTATTACTATGTATTAACATCCTCAACTCCATTAAATAAGGTGTTTCCCCCACTATTGGAATAACTAAAGGAGATATTCTAATAGTGCAGTGGTTCTCAAACTGACCTGATCAGGCTCCCCTTCTCTGTGTCTGTAGTCATTTGCATCCTCCTCCCTGCCCCACAAGTACATATTCCTCTACCCAGCTCTGAAGGCAGAATGGAGAGCAGCAGCTGCTCGGTGCCCAGCTCTGAAGGCAGTGCAGAACTATGGATGGCAATACAAAAAGTGGTATTTGTAAATATCACTTTTCACAGCAGACTTAGTTCCCCATTGCCACCTTTACTTCTGCAGAGCTGCCACCACCTGGGGCTGACAGCCAAAGCCCGGCCACCTCCTGGTGAGGGAATGGAGGGTGGGAGGAGGAAAGCCTGAGCCACCTCCCGCTGAGGGATTGAGAGGGAATGGAGGGAGGGAGAGGACCATGCTCCAGGTGCCCCTTTATCCCTGCCTCCCAGGTGTGCATGCCCCTTATGCCTGAGCCCCAGCCAGACAGGGCCGACAGCACACAGCTCACGCCTCCCCTCACACGTTCCCATGTCTCTCTCGGGAGGCCCACCCCACAGTTTGAAAACGGCTGTTCTAGTGTAGATGTTAGTAACAGTTAAGAGTACCACACAATTTGCTTAGCAAACAAAAATTTTCATTTAATACACAAACATCATGCACAGCATTTGAAATACTCTTAAATAATTCAAAACAAACACTAACATTCTCCTAGTGTGGTAGACATGGAATGAAACACGGGGCTTGATTCCGTGTCCATTGAAATCAATAGCAAAATTCCCACAGACTTCAATGGTGCAGCATCAGGCTCATAATGCAGCACAAAATAAGATTTTAGCACAACTTTTACATATCTATACTTTAGCGCACATACAGCATTTTGTTTCCCTTCTGATCTTCTTTCAGAGGTTCAGTTTTCACTTTGTATTGTGGCCTAAAAGGTAGCAGGTCACCTGTATTCTTTAGATCCTGGAAGGAGACAGGAGCATTTTTCATTTGAAATCCTCACACTTCTGTCTTGTCAACAAACAAAAGTCTGGTGGCTCCTTCTAGCTAGCCACAGTCAGTCATTTGTTAATAGGAACATAGGAATCCCCACAGTGGATCAGACTTGATCCAGTACTTGGTCTTTGACAGTGGCCAACACCAGATGTGTCAGAGGAAGGAAGAACCCCCCAGTAGTAGGCAGATACAGGATAATCTGTCCCCACATTATGTCTCTTCCTAATTTTTAATAATTTGGGATTAGTTTAACTCTGAAGCATGAGGTTTAATATTCCTTCCAAAATTTCTGTTAATTAATTATAAATCTGGATTTTCTTATCTGTGTAAATATCCAACCATTTTTTAATCTTGCTAAGATTTTACCTCAATTCCATCCTGTGTCAATGAGTTCCACAGTCTAATTACATGCTGTGTGGAAAAATATTTCCTTTTATCAGTTTTGAATTTATCACCTTTTAATTTCACTGAACGTCCCTGTTCTTGTGTTGATATAGGGAGTAGAGAACTCCAAATCTGCCTTCTCTAGACCATTCATTATTTTATATACATTTATAACATCCCCTCTCATTCATTTCCTCCCTAAAATGAACAATCCCAATCTTTCCAATCTCTCTTCATATGAGAGAGTTTTCCCATGCATTTATCAACATTCTCCGAACCCCCTTAATCCTGCAATATCCTTTCTGAGACAGGGTGACCAATACTGTGCACAGTATCCAGATGAGGCTGTCTACATCACTGAATTTATATAATGGCATTATAACTATATTATTCTCCATCCCATTACTTATGTATCTTAATATCTCTTCAGCAGTGAACTTCAATTGCCATTGTGTTGTCCTATTTACCTGGCCTGGGTAGGTCTCTATGAAGTTCCTCAAAGTGCTCTCTGGTCATGACCAATTGAAAAACTTTGCATCATCTGCATATTTTGATACCTCACTGCTCACTTCCCTTAGCAATCGATCTGACAGTGGCAAATTTGCCACCGTCAGTGTGGACCCAGCCTGAGACTCTCTCCTGTGTTCTTTATGCCCCCTCTGGACCCACACAAGGGGAAGAAGCTGGATTGCAGAGGTGACAAGAGTTGGCCTCAGGAAGAGATGGGGGAGAGCACAGAGTGGAGGGAGTAGACTGTAACAAATTAATATTTAACACAGGACTTATTGCAGATTTTTGAGGCACCCCACTGTTAACCTTCGGCCATGATGAAAATTGATCTTTTAATCCTACTCTTTGTTTTGTCTTTGGCCTATGGCAATATTTTGCCTCTCACCCCATGACTATGTAATTTCTTTTGTAGGCTCATGTGAAGGATCTTGTCAAAGGCCTTTTGAAAGTCTAAATTATGTCTACCGCTTCTCCTTTATCCACTACTTCACTGACACATTCAAAAATTCTAATAGAGTAATGAGACATGATTTTCCTTTGTAGAAATTGTGTTGGCTAGACACTATCAAATCATGATCTTCCATGTATTTTATTATTCATTTTTTAATTATTTTAACAGGTCATTCATTCTTCTCAGCTTGTGCGGTCAGACAGGAGTTTTTGCCTAAAACCAAAGTGCTACCGGTTTTGACCGTGCTCCTGGCCTCTCAACAAGTCCACTAGGACTCTCAGGAACTCCTATATTTATCAGTTCTTTCATCACCCCTGAACTGCAGATGCTTAAGACATGTATAACTACCTGCCCAAAATACAGATTTCTATATAGCTTCAACATAACTACTTATCGTGTTTAGTTCCTAGATCTGGGTGAAAATGTTTAAATTAATTGCTTTTTCACTGAAAAAAATGTATTTTTGGCATCAGCAACCAAAAACATTCATTTCAAGCCAACTCAAAATATTTTGGTCAATTCAAAATCATTTTCCCCCCAATATTTTTCAATTAGAAAAAAAACCAAAACATTGTTTGGGTTTGAATCGGACTGGATTTTTTTTGGTTCAGCTCCCCCAAACTCAAATCTATTATTCACTAAGCTCTAGTAATAAAACGTAGTTACTTACCAGTAACTGTTGTTCTTCGAGATGTGTTGCTCAGATCCATTCCACTTAGGTGTGTGCGCGCCCTCGTGCACAGCCTTCCGGAGAACTTTTCCTAGCAGCCCCTGCAGGGGCCGGTCTCAGCGCCCCCTGGAGTCCCGCCCTTATGTGGCGGTACATATAGCGGGACCGGCCCCTCCCCTCCTCAGTCCCTTCTTTCTGCCGACTCCGACAGCGGGGACGGAGGGTGGGTGTGGAATGGATCTGAGCAACACATCTCGAAGAACAACAGTTACTGGTAAGTAACTACGTTTTCTCCTTCGAGTGGTTGCTCAGATGCATTCCACTTAGGTGATTCCCGAGCCATACCTTGGAGGTGGGTAGGAGTCAGCGGCGAGCTGTCCTCAGCACGGCCCTGCCGACTCGCGCGTCGTCCCTTGACTGCTGGACGACAGCGTAGTGCGCAGCAAAGGTGTGCACCGAAGACCAGGTGGCAGCCCTGCAGATGTCATCCAGGGGGACCCTTTCCAGGAAGGCCGCCGACGCGGCCTGGGCCCTCGTCGAGTGGGCCGTCACCACTCCTGGGAGCTGGACGCCTGCACGCTCGTAGCAGAGCCGGATGCAGGCGGTGATCCACCTGGCGATGCACTGGGAGGTGACCGGGGAGCCTCTCATCCTCTCTGCCACCGCGACGAAGAGCTGCGTGGTCTTTCGGAGCGGCCTCGTCCTGTCCAGGTAGAACGCCAGCGCCCTCCTCACATCGAGGGTGTGCAGTCTCCTCTCGTCCTCGGACCCGTGCGGTTTAGGAAAAAACACGGGGAGGAAAATATCTTGGTTACAATGGAACCGGGAGACTACCTTAGGCAGGAACGCCGGGTGAGGCCTAAGCTGAACCTTGTCCTTATAGAACACGGTATAGGGGGGCTCCGAGGTTAAGGCCCTTAGCTCAGAGACCCTCCTGGCCGAGGTAATGGCCACGAGAAAAGCCACCTTCCAGGAAAGGATCATCATTGGACAGGTGGCTAAGGGCTCAAAGGGGGGACCCGTTAGCCTATCTAAGACCAGGTTCAAATCCCAGGGAGGCACCGGGTCACGGACCTGCGGGTAAAGCCTCTCTACACCCCTGAGGAACCTCACCGACATGGGGTGGGAGAACAGGGAACGTCCCCCCACCGGCTGGTGGAACGCCGATATGGCCGCCAGGTGTACCCTGAGGGAGGCCAACGCTAACCCCTGTAGCCTAAGCTGCAGCAGGTAGTCCAGGACCGCCTGCACGGGGGACGTACCGGGGTTTTCGCCCCGCGACTCCGACCAGCAGGTGAACCTCCTCCACTTGGCCCTGTAGGCGAGCTGCGTGGAGGGCCTCCTGCTTCCCAACAGCACGCGTTGGACCTGCTCCGAGCAGGTTCTCTCCTCCTCCGTCAGCCAGAGAGCCTCCAGGCCATCAGGTGCAGGGAGTCCAGGTTGGGATGCAGTAGCCGGCCGTGGTCCTGGGAGAGCAGGTCCAGTCTCCTCGGGAGCTCGATCGGGGGAGCGACAGACAGGTCCAGGAGCAGGCAAAACCAGTACTGCCTCGGCCACGCCGGGGCGATCAGAATCACATCCGCTCTGTCCCTCTTGATTTTCAAGAGGACCCTGGGCAAGAGCGGGAAGGGGGGAAACGCATACAGGAGGGCCCCCGTCCATTCGAGGAGGAATGCGTCCGAAAGAGAGCCCGGCTCGCGACCCCGGAGCGAGCAGAACCTCGGGCACTTTGCGTTCTGCGCTGACGCGAAGAGGTCCAGATGGGGAACACCCCACACGCGGAAAATCCTGTCCACCACCTCTGGGTGGAGAGACCATTCGTATTGTGGTAGGAATGACCTGCTGAGGCGGTCCGCCTCGTCGTTCCTGACCCCAGGCAGGTGAGAGGCGGTTAAACAGAAATTGCATCTCACCGCCAAGTCCCAGAGTCGGAGCGCCTCCTGACACAACACCGAGGAGCGCGCCCCCCCTTGCTTGTTGATGTAATACATTGCAGTGGTATTGTCTGTTAACACCTGCACCATTCTCCCCAATAAAGAGTGGCGAAACACCTCGCATGCCAGTCTGACCGCCCTCAATTCTTTCACATTGATATGGAGGGCCAATTCCCCCCCGGGACCAGCGACCCTGCGTGGTCAGACCACCGGTGATATGGGCTCCCCACCCCCGGTCCGATGCGTCCGTGATCAGGGTGACCGAGGGGGTGGAGGCCCTGAAGGGAATCCCTTCCAACACAGTCCTGGGGTCCAGCCACCAAGTCAGTGACCCCAACACCCAAGGGGGCACCGTTACCACCTTGCTCAAAGCATGCCTGCTGGGCATGTAAACCCTGGACAGCCAACCTTGGAGGGGCCTGAGCCTGAGGCGGGCCAACCTCACCACATAGGTGCACGAGGCCATGTGGCCTAACAACTGCAGGCAGTGCCTGGCTGTAGTCGTGGGGCACCTCTGAAGCTGCGATATTATCGCTGTCATGGCTTCGAACCTCGAACGTGGGAGGGAGGCTTTTGCCTGCACCGAGTCCAGGTGGGCCCCTATGAAGTCTATGCGTTGCACCGGACGCAGCGTCGACTTCTGCTCGTTTATGAGCAGCCCCAGAGCATGGCAGGTGGACTGGACGAGAGAGACCGCCTCGCACACTTGCGACTTGGTCTTGCCCCTGATTAACCAGTCGTCCAGGTAGGGGAATATCTGGACCCCCCTGCGCCGCAGGAAGGCCGCCACCACCGCCATACACTTGGTGAACACTCTGGGGGAGGAAGACAGGCCAAAGGGCAAGGCCGTAAACTGGTAGTGGCCACCAGCTACCACAAACCTTAGGTACCGCCTGTGGGCGGGAAGGATGGAGACGTGAAAGTACGCATCCTTCAGGTCGAGGGCGGCAAACCAGTCCCCTGGGTTTAGAACGGGAATGATGGACGCTAGGGATACCATGCGGAACTTCAGCTTTCTTATGAACCTGTTGAGCCTGCGCAGGTCCAATATAGGCCTGAGGCCTCCGTTGGCCTTGGGAACGAGGAAGTACCTCGAATAGAATCCCCTCCCCACCTCGAGTGGTGGAACCACTTCTATGGCTCCTTTGACTAGGAGGGATTGAACCTCCTGAAGGAGTAATTGCTCGTGAGATGGGTCCCTGAAGAGGGACGGGGGGGGTGGGGAGTGGGGAGGGGAGGCCAGGAGCTGAAGGGCATATCCCCAGCGCACGATATCGAGGACCCACTGGTCCGATGTTACCTCCCGCCACAGGCCGAGATACGGCTTGAGCCTGTCCAGGAAAGGCGGGGAACCCAGGGAACATGAGACGGTGCCACCCTCGGAGACACCGTCAAAATTGTCTCTTCCCCTTAGGGCCCTGAGAGGGTCCTTTAAAGGAAGAGGAGGACGGCGGCGGGCGATCGCGCCGTCCAGAGCCCTTGGTCCTATCCCTGCCCCTTGCGGTGGGGAAGGGCCTAGGCTGCGGCCTAGACTGCTGCCGCTGACGTTGCGGCGGTTGCTGCGGCTGCTGGCGACTCTGCAGTCTAGCCGCCTGGGGCGTGTACAGGCCCAAGGAGCGCAACGTTGCCCTCGAGTCCTTGAGAGCGTGCAGCTTCTCGTCCGTCCTCTCCGAAAAGAGGGCGGCTCCATCGAAGGGTAGGTCCTGGATGGACTGCTGCACCTCCAACGACAAGTCTGTGGACTGCAGCCACGCTGCCCGCCTCATTGCAACGGCGGAGGCCATAGCCCTGCTGGCTGTGTCTGCGGCGTCCGATGCAGACTGCAGGGCCGCACTTGCCACAGACAACCCTTCCTCCAGCACCAAACCAAAGTCCACTGCCTGGTCTGGAGGGAGAGACTCCGAAAACCTCCTTAAGGAGTCCCATAGGTTCAAATTGTACCTGCCGAGGAGGGCCTGATGATTGGCCACCCTCAGCTGAAGCGCCCCAGTAGAATAGACCTTCCTACCGTAAAGGTCCAGCCTCCTGCCTTCCTTATTTTTAGGGGAGGCAGTCTGAGCACCCTGCCTGTCTTTTTGGTTGGCGGCATCCACCACCAAAGTACCCGCGGCAGGGTGCGCATACAAGTACTCGTGCCCCTCGGCTGGCACGTAGTACTTCTTCTCGGCGCCCTTAGAGGTCGGGGCAACCGAGGCAGGGGTCTGCCAGACTGACTTAGCCAGGCGCAGGACCCTCTCATGTACGGGAAGGGCCACCCTCGTTGGTCCCTGGGCCCCCACACGGCCGAAGAGGGGGTCCACCTCTTCCTCTAAGACCTTGACCTCAAGGCCAAGGTTCAAAGCCACCCGCTTTAGAAGCTCTTGGTGGGCTTTAAAATCAATGAGCGGGGCTCCTTGGTCTCTTACCGCCGCCTCATCAGGCGATGAGGAGTAAGAAGGGCGGCGGGGCCCAGTGGAGGGTCCCTCCCCAGGGTCCTCCTCCACCTCCTCTTCCCCAGAGGAGCGGTCACCCTCCTGCACCGAAGGTGCTTGCTGAGTTTGGGTGACAGAGGCAGGGGCCGACATAGTTCCCTGCCCCATCTGGGCCGCCCACTGGGCCCATAACGGCCACTGCCAGGGTCCCTGTGGCCAGCTCAAAGGCGGCACCGGTGCCGAGGGCAAAGCCGGTGCCGCAACAGTCGGTGCCGGTGCCGGTAACAGTATTGGGTCCGGTGCCGGCTGCGGTGCCGGCTGCGGTGCCGGCTGCGGTGCCGGCTGCGGTGCCGACGACCATACACGTTCCTGACGTCGGGTCCGGGACCCCGAGTCAGGAGAACGCAGGCGGTGATGACGCCGGGAAGGAGCGCTCCGAGATCCGCCACGCGACGACCTCGAGGAGCGACTCTGACTTCGGTGCCGACGAGGCGACGCCGAAGAAGAAGGCGACCGGTACCGGGAAGTCTTTCGCCGCTTTGATGCTGGGGAGCGGTGCCGAGAACGCCGTCTCGGTGCCGAGTCAGAACTCGACGACGAGGAGAGGTGCCGCGACGAAGAGCGATGTCCGGAGCGGTGCCGGGACCTGGAACGGTGCCGGGAGCGGTGCCGGGACCTGGAGCGGTGCCGGGAACGGTGCCGCGACGCGTCGTCCGAGGACGAAGATGGAGAGGAGCTTCCGAGCTCGACTCTCCTGCGTCGGGTGGTGGGCGGCCTGTCCACCGGTGCCGGGGCCGCCCACCCTTCGGGGCCCCCCATCGCGGGTTTGCCCCGGGAAACGGGCCCTGGCTCTCTCCGGTGAGAGAGTGCCGGAGGCGTAGGCAGCTCCAACAAAGCCTGAGCCGCCTCGATAGCCTCCGGCGTCGAAGGGTCCCGTATAGGGGGTCCCCCACTTCCAGGAGTCGGGGGAGCCTCCCTAGTAAGTGTCGGTGCCGGGGCCGGTGCCGGAGCAGGGGCCGGTGCCGGAGCAGATGCCGGCGGCACGTCCATGAGGAGGAGCACCTCCGAACTCGACCCCGGCCGCTCCTGCGGTGCGGGGGAGCGCTGCAAGCGTGGATGGCGCTTCTTCCTCTTCGGCACCGAGACCCCCGGTGCCGGAGGCGCACTCCGCACCGAAGACACACTCGGTGCCGGAGTAGTCCGCGATGGCTCGGACGCCGGGCTTAACGCGGACTCCATCAGAAAAGCCCTAAGCCTCACTTCACGCTCCCTCTGAGTCCGAGGCTTAAAGGACTTACAGATACTGCACCGGTCTCTCCGGTGCAGTTCCCCCAAACACCGCAAACAACGGTCATGGGGGTCGCTAGCTGGGAAGGCCTTGCCGCAGCTAGCACATGGCTTGAAGCCCGGCGAACCCGGCATAGCCGGGACGCCTTGAGCCCGAAGGCTCCCTAACTAACTAAAAACCCTCACTAACTAAAAACTAACTTAGTTCAGGGTGAACTGATAAACTAACTACTCACTTTTAAAGGAGAAACACAAACTGTTGAAGAGCAGGGGTAGTTCTCAACTGGCCGTCACGGGCGGAAAGAAGGAACTGAGGAGGGGAGGGGCCGGTCCCGCTATATGTACCGCCACATAAGGGCGGGACTCCAGGGGGCGCTGAGACCGGCCCCTGCAGGGGCTGCTAGGAAAAGTTCTCCGGAAGGCTGTGCACGAGGGCGCGCACACACCTAAGTGGAATGGATCTGAGCAACCACTCGAAGGAGAACTACCACATACTACTTCTGGGTTTTTCTGAGCACTTTTAGCTGAATACTGCTAGCTGCAATTTGCTGTCTGCACATAAGCAGAAAAACAAATGATTCAAACAAATCCATTCCTCCTCCCTTCTTTGATCTTACAAAACAGAAGTTCAGTATAAAGCATGTTGAGTATAATGACATATCAGCCCAATGTCTTCTTTATCTGCATATACAAATTTAAAGTTATACGGCGGGAGGGTATTTCCACACCGTATGTTATGACTAATTCTTATTTTCCACTACACAGTATGATTTCTCTAGTCTGAAAAAAGGTGATGCAATTGTTGCATAGGATTGTTCATGTCTTCGTACAGGGATGTTTGTTATTAGAGGCAGGTTTGACCAAATTACAGGCCTCTCAGTTACATCACTCTTTCTTTCTCTTTCTTTCTAAGCTAATTGCTAAATCTTAAACTCAGAATGCCTTTGGGAATTTTGCATAAAATATTCTCTTACACTACTCTTTTCTATACCTCGAGAGAGGAGACAAATGTTTCCAGCAAGCTAGAAACATTAGGTCATGTTTGCCATTAATTATATTGTATTACTATATGAACATAAATCAAAAATATATTTTTTTAGTTTTACTCCTTTTCTAGCAATATACAAAAATCGATAAAATATAGAGGGAAAAAATTCAAATTTAGCACACACGTAGCCTTCAGTAAGGACTGCTGTCTTTGCTGGTCTGACTAGAGTTGTTTTAGAAATAAGGTGATAAGAAACCAAAGACAGCATACGTGCTTTAGCAATGAGGTATCGTCGTTACCAATTTAAGAGTACTGTGGTATGTAGCTATCCAGATATAGATAACATGCAGACAAATAAGCACATACATCTGGACGTCTGTGCATGAAAGAAACTCACCTGTTTGTTGTTCAACTAGTATCTGCTTGCTAATATTTTATGTGCTTTCTTTTCTGAAAGAAAGCTATCAAAACTCTGTCATAGTGAAAAATCATGCCAGCAGTGTTGTGAGCAACTCTTCAACAACAGGTTTGCATGTGTGATACAAGATTTATGTATTTTGTTTTTAAATAATGAAACATTTCAGAAAAGGCTTATTACTGGTGCCAACCTGCAAGCGGAACCAGAAACTCTTGACAGCATATTTCAGTGGAAAGGTCCCTGGGATGTATATTTACTTAAATATATAGCCACACAAGAACTTTAGTTCAGTTGTGTGGTGGTCCGCAATCTTTGTGCTCTCCCCTCATGGTGAGCTTTGAAGAGCTTTGGGCACTTGTGTTATGCAACCACCTGAGGATGTGATTATTATTCACAGTATTTTCTTAGACTGTAAGGACTGCCCTCCTGTACATGTCTGTACAGTGCCTAGCACAATGAGGCTCAGGGTCTATGACCAGAGCCCCTACGTGCTACCATAATAGAAATATTAAGTAACAGTGATATTACTATATTATATAAAAATGGCTAGGCATTCATTTAAACCATTCTATTAAATATCAATTACTTGTGTTTTTTACTAATATCTACATTATTAATATATATTATGAGTTTTAATAAGTTGCTCTGGTTTTGCACAGTAATTTTTTTTTTTTTTAAACAACTAAGGCATCATTTAGCTCCCTGTGAAGCATGATCTAAATTCTGTCCCAACACCCTGCATAGTAAAACTCCACTTCAGTCAATTTGGGACATTCTGTAGCAGCTTCAGATAAAATTGAAATTAGGAAAATTGAAATTGAATTAGGTTTTTATTGAATTAAATAGGGAAATAAACATGAAAATAAAGATCACAATCCTCACAATATCAACTCCTTTTTAATTTGCTATTAAAATAAATTGTGTTCTACTGATACATTTTAAATGTTGAGTGTGCTCTAGATTTTTGTACTGAAAATGCAAAACAATTCTATAGAATCCATCAGGGGAAACCAGAATCTTTGTCAGATAGGCAAGCGACACTTGGGGCTTGTGGAAAACATTTGAATCTGTGTGATAACTACATTAACTGAATGTTAAAATGATTGGCAGTGAAATAGTTAACGTGATTGATGATGCTATTTGCATAATTAGATTTCAAAGTTAATACCCCACTGAGCTGAATGGAGTAATTCATATTTCTCAGAGCTTCTATTTCACGATGTCTGCAGACTCAAACAAATATCCCTATATAAGTTTGTATCCATTTCTTCTTTGAGAGGCTTTCGTCACGACCATAAGGGACAGGAACTATTTTTTAATGAATATTTAGATTCTGGACTACAGTTGTGCAGCAAGGGGTGAATTCTGCAGGATTATCAAGTACTTAGGGCCCTATTTATGACGCATACTATATGTCCAATGGTACCGCATCCCATTATATAAATAAGTAGCATGTTATTAATAAAGTATATAGATTCATATAATCAAAAGTTTATACAGTTGTATAATACAGTATATAGTAGTTTATTGTTGTTATTGAGCAGCAGGCATTAAGACTAAGTACTTTAATATCAGATCATAATGTTACACCACAGTTGCTACAAAATATGCTTGCTGTGTACTGTAATTTTTCCAGTTGCAAAACAACGTTTCCATAAATCAAATCAGTTATTTTTGGCTAATATAACCACCTTCTTTGTAAATATTCTTACATGTCTATTTGTAGCACATTTTACCCTCAGCTTATGAAACAGATCTGAGTTGCTGATGTAGCAGCATGATAATCACAGTGCTGACCCTCTGATACATAAAATATAGTAATAATTAGAAAAAACTCATTTATTCGTGAGTTTTGAAAATCAAAAGGAACAAAGAGCTAATGATTCCTCTGAGCAGCTTTTCAGCTAAATTAAAAGTAGACAAAAATAAGAGAATATAGCGTGATAGGAAACTTGCAGTCAAGTGCGCCACCAAGAGGCAAAAATCAGCAAGCCACGTAAAAACAAAAGAACACTGGTAAACATGTGACAAAACTGAAAAACATTGGAATGGTTTATAACTCAGGATATGCATTCACTATGCAGTCTTGACACCTTGACCAGATTTAAATTCTACATAGCAAAAATATATCAAAGCTATATATTCCTCTATAAAAATAAAGTAAAATAATTGTAAAGTGGCTCCAAGGTGAAAGTGTTGTCTGGTAAGTAAATTCACTGGTTTTAAAACGCCAGTGAAATTCAATTTTGTGATAGTAATATACAGTAAAAGAGAAACAAGAACAGTGTATGGTTAGAATACACTCAATGAGCATTTCATTTTAAATTTTGGCACTGATTTTTCAAGAAATACAAAACAAAAATTGCAATGTCAAAATGAAACACAAGACATTTAAATTAATATAGTCGTAATTACCAGCACTAGGATAAAGGAATGTAAACATACAGGGCTAGATTTCCAAAACAGCTCAGCATCAACAATGGAGGCCAGATTTTCAAAATTGCTCAGCACCCAGTAGCTCCCTTGGTTCTCAACAGGAGCTTCTGGGTGATGCGTTTTTTGGACGTCTGACTACTTCGTGTAGGTACCTAAATGGGAGACAATTTCTTTAAAAATGTCCCACAGCCCACGTTAATGCTTCTATTCGTTCTGTTTCGTTTTACTTTTTGTACTAGAAAGGGCAAGTTCAAGACCACAGTGTCAAATAATACTAGTTATTTTGTTTTTATAATATCCATGTTACAGCCATGTTACACCATTAATGCAGCCATCACAAATCAAGTTTTCCCCCCATTTTGTTGCCATTAGAGAGTTATAGATGTCTGCAATTCTTTCAACCATCCTGAATAAACTGGACCTGTAATAGTTTAATTCCAATATAATGATTTAAGCAGACATTTGTATTCAGGATGGCATAAAAACTTTGTGTCTATATTCCTCCAGATATTTAATAACTGTGGGCAAGAAAAATTATTTTGCACAGCACTTGCTATGCCTAACTAAACCTGCTTTAAATAAATGTTTTGACACACAATAAAATCAGTTTGAGATTTTGTCCTGGAAATATCAAAGAGGTAATGGCATCCTTAGGCTCCTGAATTCAGATGCTGAGGATTTTTCCATGTCAGAATTCTCACATTCGTCTTGAACAACATCCTTCAAGGATGCATGCAATGGAAGGGCTCTCCCCACTCATCATATGAATACATTGTTAGAAGATTTACTGATATCCCCACAAGAAACATGGAAAACCATTTTTAGAACTGTTCCATTTTGAATAAAATATCTTCCTGTATAGTTGCACGAAAACAGAAACTTAGTTTAAGAGCAGATCTGGTTTTTTTGCCTATTCCCCATGTTAATCCAAAATCTCTTAATATCACTCATTTCCTGATTTGCCACTGATTTATTGCTCAGTCTTTCACCAAGCTTTAACACAGGAGTTAGAAATCGTATTCATACAAGCAACACAAGTAAGCAAAATCACACTGGTGAGTCAAAGTCATTCTGTGATCAACCAGTACACCCAGGTCTCTCTTCTCTTCTGTCACTTCCAACTGATATGTCCCAGTTTATAGCAAAAATTCTTGTAATTAGTTCCTAAATGCATGACTTTGCACTATTAAATTTCATCCCATTTCAATTACTCCACTATAAAAGGTCATCCAGATCTTCTTGTATGATATTCCAGTCCTCCTCTGTATTGGCAATACCTCCCAACTTTGTGTGATCTCTAATTTTATTGGCACACTCCCACTTTTTGTGACAAGGTGAGCAATACAAATGTTAAATAAAATTGGTCTCAAGACTGATCTCTGAGGAGCTCCATTAGTAACCTCCAGTCTGACCGTTCACTTTTCAGTATGATTCGTTATAGTCTCCCCTGTAACCAGTTCCTTATCCACCTTTCAATTCTCACATTGATCCCCATCTTCTTCAATTTAACTAATAATTTCCTATGTGGATGAAATCCAGGTACATTAGATCTACTGCATTTCCTCTGTCTAAAAACCACTGATCTTCTCAAAGAAGGAAATCAGGTTCGTCTGGCATGATCTATCTTTTGTAAAACCATGTTGTATGTTATCCCAATTACCATTAACCTCTATGTCCTTAACTACTTTCTCTTTCAAAATTTATTCCAAGACCTTGCACATAATTGAGATCTGTAGTTTCCTGGATCACTTTTTTCCCCCCTTTCTTAAAAATAGAAACTATAATAGAAATTCTCCAATTATAGTTTGGCTTTTAGCACTTCTTGCTTCATCCCTATACTTTCTGACCTCCACACAGTTGACCCCTCCCACCTTGTAGGCTTTCTGCTTTCTCTTAATAACTTGTTTGACATGTTTGCTCATCCATCCTGGTCTGCAACCCTTCTCTACAATTTTTTTTCCTCTTCCTTGGGATGTAGATTTCAGATACTTCAAGTCAAAGTTTCAGAAAGTAATTCCAAGCCTCCTCCACATTCAGATCCTGGAGTTCTGAAGTCCAGTCCACTTCCCTGACTAATTCCCTTAATTTTTCAAGTCAGCCCTTTTGAAATGCAGGACCTTAGTTACAGATTTATTTTTGTTTATTCTTCCATTTAGTTTAAACTGAATTAGCTCATGATCACTTGAATCAAGTTGCTGCCTACAACCAGTTCTTCTATGAAGTCCTCACTACTCATCAATACCAAATCCAAAATGGTATCACCTCTTGATGGTTCAGCAACTGTTTGGTGAATAAATCTGTTAGCGATCATATCCATAAAAATATGGGCCCTATTATTAGTAGTAGTTTTTATCCTCCAATCTATAACTAGGAAGTTAGAGTCTCCCATAATCACACAATTTCCAGTAGTATTTATTTAGTTAAAAACATTAAAGAAGTCTTTATCTATATCCAAATTGGACCCTGGGGGTCTGTAGCACACCCCAAACATTAGCTAAGGGGAACCTCTAGTAGCTTTCTTCCCCAGAGTGATTTTGGCTCAAACAGACTCTGTCTTATCCATTCCATCACTTCTAATTTCTTTATAGTCTACCTCATCATTAATATACAATGCTACTCCAACACCTTTGCCTTTATTTCTGTCTCTCCTAAGCAACACATACCCTTCAATACTTGTACTCCAGACATGTCTACTATTCCATCATATTTCTGTTATCCCTGGTTTCACTTCTTACACCAGTAGTTCTAGTTCCTTCATTTTGTCATCCAGGTGTCTTGTACTGATGTACAAATATCTTAATTGTTGCTGCTTGGTTTCGCTCACATTCCTCACCAGATTGAGTACAGTCATTCTACTGCCAGTATCACTTACCTGACTGTTAGCTTAATTGGTATTGACACTCTCTTTCTTCTTAATGTCCATTCTCCTAAATACTGCTGTCCCTTTCTTACTAGACTTTGCTCCCTCTCAATCAAGTGTGGAGATCATATGAGCATCTCTCAACTGTCTCCCCAAGTTCCTAGTTTAAAGCTCTTTTAATCAATCAATTCTGCCAGCCTCCATCCCAGAAGTCTCTTTCCCTCCCTACACATGTGGAGTCCACCCTATGAGAACAGTCCTCTGTTCTAAAGGATAAAGTCCATTAGAGAAAGAAACATGTTGAGAGAGATAAGCTCTGCCTATTATCAAATCCAGAAACACTCCTATAAAAATAGAATTTGTTGTGCAGGGGTCAAAATTGATTGTTCAAGATTTATCTGCAAGCTTAGATTTCAGAATAGTGAAGTTTCTGTTTGACCTGCCAACCACACCTCCTGATATGAATGACCCTTGAGGAGCCAGTCATCAAGTAGGAAAAGATGTATTCCTAGATGATGGAAATAGGCAGCTATGATCGCAATGCTCTTTAAAACCACCCTTGCGGTGGATGACAGGCTGAAGGGTGGTAGGACCTGATATACTAGTAATGTTTGTGACTGAATATGAAATGCAGAAATCTGTTGAGAGAGGCATGAATCATTATGTGGAAGTAGGCATCTTTCAGGCTGAGTGTCTCAAGCCAGTTCACTGATTCCAGGGAGGAAATTGTAGCTGGTAGGGACACCATCCTGAATTTCAGATGTCTGACAGGCTTGTTCAATTGTCTAAGATCTAGTAACGGCCCCTTCAGTTTTTTGGAGTATCAGAAAATACCTTGAATAGAATCTTTTCCCCCTGTGTGGAAGTGGAACTTGTTCTATGGCTCCAAGACTTCGAAGAGATGAGCTCTCCTGTGTTGGCACTGATTGTGAGAAGGGTCCCTGAACAGAGACGGAGAAGGGGGGTGGGGTGGGATGGAGGTAAACTGGATAGTGTAACCCAATGTAATGGTCTGCAATACCCATTTGTCCAGTATTATATCCTCTCATGCTTGATGGAATAGAGAGAAGTGGTGCCCAAATTGTGGTGGGAGGGTTATGTCACTCATCTGAGAAATCCTGGTCAGTAGGTGGTTTGGACTCAATGAAACCATCAAAAGTAGTGTTTGGATGATGCTGATGGCTGGGATTAAGCCATCGATGTAGCTGTAAGGCTTCTCTTTTGGAAATCAAGCTCTTAGCTGGTGTCCCACAGAAGGAGGAAAATTGAGCAGGGTGGGATCTTTGTGACAACTGAGATAATAAATTTTCTCTTATTTGTAGGTGTGTATATCACTAAAGACATACGTGTGTATAAAGCAAATTGCCTTTGGAGTCCGTGAAGAGCTTGTGGTCATCAAAAGGTAAACCTTCCACATTCGACTGTACTTCCTGTGGAAACTCAAGATAGCTGGAGTCAAAAAGCTTGTTTCATAGCTACTGCAGTGGAAACAGACCTGGCTGAAGTCCACCCCATCAAGTGAAGCCTTCAGTGACGTTTTGCCAAAAGCTGATCCTCCTTTATTATAGTGCTAAACTGCTTGTGTGTTCCTGTGGCAAATGGTCAATAAAAGCATTAAACTTCTTATAGTTCAGGCAGTCATATTTTGACATCAGTGCTGGCGATTAGCTATTCTGAACTGTAATGTTGCTGATGAGTAGCTCTTACGACCAAAAAGATCCAGACTTTTCTGTTCCTTATTATAAGGTGTGGCTTTTTGCGTATGTTGTCTGCCATTTTCATTCACTATGTCCTTGCCCAGAGAATTTGGTGCTTGGTGAGAAAATAAACACTCAGAATCTGTGCACAGGACATAGTTTTTTTGGTTTTTTTTAAATCAGCCTGCTTGCATGCAGGGTGGGCCATTGTTGGAGTTTGCCAGGTGGTCTTGGCTGACTCAAGAAGGCCTTTGTTAATTGGCCTCCTGCACTAAGGTAGAAGTGTGCAATATGTTCAAGAGCTTGTGATGAGAATCCTAGACTTCTTCCATGGGAATCTGGAGGGTGTCAGGGACCCACTTCATCAGGTCCTGGAATTGTCTTAAGTTACCAACTAATCATGGGAGTGGTGGTATGACTGCCTCATCAGGTGATGATGACAAGGTGTTTGTAAGAAGGTAACCTCCTTATCCACTCTTGCCTCTTGCTTCTCAAAGGTCCTCTAGCTCAGAGTGGAGAAAAGGGATGGACAGGTACCAGGGAACAAGGTTTTCTCTGTTTCTTATAGGACTGAATCAGAGTCCCTCAAAATTGCTGGCGGTACACTGCCCATGGATCCCATTAAGGTGAAAGAGATGGACCATAAGGCATGCGGGGAGGTATTCAATATTGGTCACCCCAAGCGTTATTAGCCAGGGGTCTGTTACCCTGCCATTGTTGCATTTGCATAGGGGAATAACGTTTCCTGAAACAAACTGGAAAGCCTTGAACAAAAAATTCAGAGTCTGAGTCAGAATACTCCTGCATATATTGTGTCATAGCTGACAACCCCTCTTCATGGATAATATAAGTTGGGGAAGAGGCAATTTTCACAGAAACATGAGCAGACTCGGTAACAGGAATTGTCTGAAGGTCGCAAGCCTCAGGCTCATTTGGAACCATGAGAACTTTTGGGTACCAAAATTCCTGTGGTACTGGAAGCACAACAGAGATTGATGTAGGCAACGATGCGGTTCTGGATGCCATTGTCTGAGATGCTGAAGTCGGGACCTAGAGATGGCAGATTCCATTGAAACCGCTCTTTTGGTCATATTAGTCTTCATTATGAAGTCCTTGCTAACGAGGTATGGGACTGAATTTATGTTGCCATTACCACTTATGTCAGCAAAATTTATTTCGCTCAGTGGTGTGAAAAAAACCAGCACCCTGAAAAACAGAAGTTTTGCCAGCATAAGGGGCAGTACGCACAGCGCTATGTCAGCGGGAAAGCTGCTGCTGCCGACATAGCTACTGCTGCTCATAGAGGAGGTTTTGTTATGTCGATGGGAGAGTTCTCTCCCGTAGGCATAGAGTGGCTTACACAAGCAATCAGTACCTGAAGCTCTCAGAACCTCATTAGCACTCTTCTTGGGGCCTGAGGTCTTTTGAGGAGAAACTGCTTTTCTGCTCCTCTCGTCCATCTCTTCAGTCTTGGGTGGGAAGCTCTCTGTACCCCCCACACAGTTGTTGGTACCTCACTTGTGGACAGTGTCAGAGACAAGGGTTTCGACACCATCTTCACCTTGGATGTTCTGGTGACCATGATCTTGACATTGACAAGGCACTGACAGAAGTTTAGAGCCCCTGTACGGGGGGTTCCAGGACAGATGCCAGTCTTCAGGCTTGCTCCATCATTAAAAGCCGATACTTCATTTCCCTGCTTTTAAAGGATCTTCCCTTAAAATAGGTGAGGATCTGGCATTTGCTCGGATTATGAAAGTCTCCCAAACAAACTAATAAACTGGGAGTGCCCGTCACTGACAAAGACTGCTTGCTGACAAGGAAGGGATCTTTAAACCCAGGAGCCCAGCATCCCAGAGAGAAGAAAATTTGTTATGGCCCCTCAATAAGGGAAAACACAAAGAAAAAATTCTCTCTTTTCTTTCCAGAGAAAATACAACAAATGGGAACAAATGTTCTAACAGTTATACTATGAATAAATAATGTTAAGAATACTAGTGAAAGAGGAAAAAGGCACACACTAAACTCCATTTTTGGCAGAATGAGATTGAGAAGAAACCAAGGGAGGTTTCCTACACAGGCCTCTATAGCCTCGGTATGGGGCATGAGGATGCATAGGGTGCATGCACGAACTGAACAGGTACTGCTACCAAAAATCGCTGATCAAAGGCCCAATGGTGGATATACAGCTGAAGTGAAGCACCCACAGAGATATTATTCAAAGAACAACAATTACTCTTACTGATGAAATAAGCAAACCAGCAGCATTTTACAAACTGGAGAGAACAAAATTTAGGAGAACAGAAAAAGGAGGCAAATATACAATACACAGGGAGAAAAATAGTTTAGGCTACAGTATAAATCATTTCAAGTCCATATTTTATTTTAGTTTGTGGTACAGCCATTTCTCCCCAACTTCACAGGTTCAAATTTGCTAATCCAGGCTTCACCATGAAAACAATATAGTAAATGTGTAAATGCAGTAGTAAACGCAATTAAATTATTTTAAAAAGAAAAGTCAAGCTCTTACCTGATCTTCACTAGTTAAGCCAATGTGCATCACGAGGTAAAAATGCACTAGGAAATCAGAATTTGGCAACACATCTTGGCGCCTAGTCATCATAGCACAGATCAACCTGTATGCTTGAAGTTTGCCTTCCTTATATTCATTTGGCAAGGTTGTTGCCTGAAAAAACCAGAGAATTTTTTTAATCTCTTATAGTTACTAAATAATTCAAATCTGTATCTCCTGCAAGATATATTTGTAGCATCCTAATGTACATATACTAGCCAATAAATGTTTTGAAGCCACATTCTAAACATGGACACTCAAGAGTCACTTTGCTGTTTTAGACAAAAGAATACCTGAGGGTGGACACTGATTATTTTTCTAATACATCTAGAACAACAAGGATTGCAGAAAGAACCACCAAAAAAAAGCCATTAAATGATACAATATGCAGCAAAATTTTACTCTGCAGAATTTAAAACTAATTTACCTTGAACAACCATGATGCAAATATTCTGAGAGGTGGAATTAAAACAGGAGGAGAGGGTGTAGACTGATTGTCCAAACTTATAGCAAGATTGTCCCTTATCTGATTTAAGAAAAATGGAGAGAAGGGATTAACAAAATAATATCTAGCACATTAAAATGAGTATCTACAATACATTACTTCCCAGCCTTTCTACTGGAAGTGCTGCCCTCTCTTCCCTCCCTCCCTCAAGCGTTCCACCAGCCTAATCAAATATCACCATTTAAGCTGTACTGTGGAAATTTACACCAACTCTCAACATTTGTGGATTAATTTGTACTTTCATTTCATTGCTTCTAATTCACTATTTTACCATCTCAGAATATACCAATTTAAATCCTTTTTCTTACTACACAGAATTGTCTCTTATTAGGTGTTCTTATTGAAATTCAAAAACCCTTTTTCTTTATTTAAAATACAATCTTTCCCGCCAAACAACATATTTTATTGCATTCTTCACTGTTAAAATTATAGTATCAGTAAAAAAAAAACAAATAAAACCAGAATGAGCAGCTGAAACTTATTAAATATTCTAATAAGTGTACTTTACTACTTAGTAAACTTTTATTAGAATATACTACAAATGAATTTTAGTGTATTTAGTAATCAATCATTTTTATAGCAAATATAAAATCACACTCTTTGCATTAGAATAAAATACACATTACAAACTATACCTTTGCCAGTTTGTACCATAGTTCATAGAGATACCCAAAAACTTTGGCATGGATTTTAGGAGACTGGATATTGTTCACATCTCCAAGAATTCCCAAGATCCTCCTCCACAATACAGCTGCAGAATCAGGATGCCAACCTATAAGGTTTCCACCAGCAATTATACTGCAGTCATCAGCAAGGAACTCACTGCTGTCTATAAAATTTTAAAAAATTGGTTTCCATCAGTTATAAATGCAATGGGTAGTCAGTCTCTCTTTGGTCAACAAAACACAAACATTCATATAAAACACAGGAGTCCTGTTTATGAAAAAAGTTCTGAGCTATGAATTTAAGCATTCATTATCCAAAATATATATTCAGAGGAACCTCTCTCAATATCAAAATAAGCAATGTTTTTAAAATTGTCCTGGTAAGTCATTTTTTCTCCAGGAGATGCACCCATTTTTGACCCTTTTATATCCTCTTTAACTTCCTATTGTGAGATATCCTCATCCAGTCTCTCCTTTTCTAATTCCAACATGATTGACATTTGAAACTCAGAAATAAAACAACAAAAAGACATTTTGCCATATGCATTAGCTTAGATGCAGTGAGCTAGTAATGGGAATAAACAAATGCTTTCTTCACAAATTTAGGAGTCAAATGTGGGAAATTTTAACTCCAGTGCAATTAATTTAACTAGGACAAAATAAACTTTACCTAATACCCCCAAGTAATGTGTAATCTTCTCCATTTGGAAAAATCAAAGATTCAAAACAGTGAAATAATGGTTTTCATTATTAAAACACTGACAACTGCTTACGAAAATCATGGCTAACAGATTAGGGAATGAAAGGGAAATTGAGCTTCATTAATTATTCTACAGAAGAAATGGGTAATATCTACAGATAATGGCACATTACATGACAGACAAAGAATAATTTATAGTCACTGATGGTCATGTAATTAGAGAAGGCCTTTGTTAGGATTTAACAGCAGTATCTAGATAATTTGCTCTGAGTTCAAAGTTCAGGTATTTTATTGCAATGATTTATTCATACCCCGTAGTGATGGTATATACAAAATGTTTAAAAATTTTTTTTTCCTTAATTCACTAGGTAGGATTGCCCCTTCAGCACCACTCTTATTTGAACTAGCTTAAGAACACTTATCAATTAGGAGCAGAAGCAGACAGCTATATCAAGCATTAGATTGCAAGGGGATGACACACTATTATTAGTAAGAAATCCCTCTAAAACTATTTCTATCACTTCTATTGCGGAGAAGTTCGTAGATTTTTCTAGATATAAATTAAATCATTCTCAATTAGCAAAAACCCTACAATTCCACTATGTTTATACCATGGGAAATTTAAATGAGTAACAAAGAACTTCATTTATTTGGGAATGAAGATGACTATGATATTAACAATACAGAAGAGGAAAGCAAAAATTAGGTTCCTATGCATGAAGTACTTGACCAGAGCATGGAAACCTAAAACTTCCAGGTCTCAAGAAATATAAAACACACTAATTTGTCAAATACCAATTCATTAGTGGATCTCTGTGCCCCAAAATCTTGAGCTGGGATGCAGGAATGACCATGGTAAAAGTCTCATCAGTCCATAACTGTCACTATCAAGGTTGGGAACCACCTATTGCCCTTTAGGGGCAAAGATGAATTTGACTGTTAAACAAAAAGCTACACCTTCGCAGAGTCCCATCCCAAGGACAAACAAAGACTTTAAAAATCAAAACAAAAAACCAATTGATAGTGAGTGTGCAAAGTGCCAACCATCAGGTACGAACACCCTTTATTGGTAATATGATGGCAAAAGCTGCTGCCCTCAACCATTAGTATACACAGGAATGCATGGCTACAATCTTCCGGCCTTCATAACATGACATGGTACAGTATCAGGTTCTCTGCAATGTACTAACAACTGAACTCAGAAGACTGTTAGAATCAATGGGTCCTTACTGACAAAAGTCACCAAGACTCAATCTTCTCCCTTATATTATTCAACAGCTACATAAAATAAAAGGGAGAATTAGCAAAACAACACATCTTGAAGTGCTTGTGAAATATGAACAACACCCAGCTCTTCATCTTCCATTCATCAGACAAAGAGTGCCATCTCCCAGTTTTCTCAATGCTTAACTAAAATTAGTATGGAAGATGACAGCAGTAAAAAATATAAAATTTTTCATAGAACTTGAAAGTTTTAATTCATTCTATTTCCAGAGTCCCTAGCATAATGAATTCCTAGGTGCTACGGTAATACAAATAACGTTCTACAAAATTAGTAATTCAGGGAAGAGATTTTCAAAAGCATCTAAGGGAATTAGGCTCCCAAACCTCATTGCCTGTCAATGGGAGTCAGGTGTCTGTCACCCTCTTGTGCTTCTGAAAATCTCACTCCATCTTATAGATGAAACTCATACTCTTGCACAAGCTTTTTTGTTTTTGGTTTCTTTCTGTTTTTTTAAATTATAGACAGTGAAATGACCTAGGAATGCAATTTTTCCCCTCTCAGGTTTTTTTGATTTTTTTTTCATACTCACAACCTCTTTTTAAGACACCTGAAGAAACCTATAGACCAGGGGTCGGCAACCTGTGGCATGCGTGATGATTTTGAGCGGCATACCGCGCCATTCCTGGCCCCAAGCAGGGCTGCGCAGTGGCCACTCCCACTTCCAGCCCCAACCCCCTCCCAAGTGGGCTGGGGCCCAGCGGTGCCCTGCTGGCCAGAGCTGTGTCACTCCTGGCCCCAAGCAGGGCTGCGTGGTGGCTGCTCCCCCCTTCCAGGGACCCCGAGCATGCAAGGGCAAGGCAGCCTCCCCCCTCTCACTCACCCTCCCTACCACTCCCGCATTGTGGGGGGAGGGAGAGGGGACAGCAGGAAACAGGGCGTGTGCAGACACACACCCCCCCGCCACCGCTGAACAATGGTGAGTCATTGGCCAAGGCACTGGGGCCATGGCACGTGGGAGAAGGGCGGGGGGAAGACTTGGCACGGCCCTTCCCAAAGGTTGCTGACCCCTGCTCTAGAGAGATGACAAACTCCCTCATAGATTTCCACCACAACTTCAACGACCACCACCCTCCATTAAACTCTCACTGGCACGCTTCCACACCAACATCAACTTCCTGGACACCACAACCATGTTCTGCAATGGAATACTATAGACAATTATATATAAGAAACCCACAGATCCCCACATCTACCTTCACAGATCCACTAACCACCCCAAAAACACCAAGTAATCTATTATCTACAGCCAGGTACTCAGCTACCACAGAACATGCTGAATACGAAGTTGGGGATACACACCTTAACACACTCAAAACCGCCTTCATCAAACAAGGACATTCCACTAGAGAAGTAAATTGCATCACAGAACGGGCCAGCCCAATACCTCAAGAGAACCTGCTTCAATAAAGAAATAAAACCCCCTCCAACTACATACCCCTTGTTGTCACCTAATACCATACACTGGAACCCATAGGTGGTATCATCAAACAGCTACAACCCATACTCGATGGGAACCCCATCTTGAATGAAATCTTTCCTGAACCTGCTCTTCAGGCCATCAATCAACCACCCCACCTCTCCAAGCCCATCATTAGAAGTAAGCTCCCCATAGACTCAGACTCTAAAGTCGGAAGGGACCAATATAATCATCTAGTCTGACCTCCTGTGCAATGCAGGCTACAGAACCTCACCCACCCATTCCTGTAATAAATCTCTAACCTATGACTGAGTTATTAAAGTCCTCAAATCATGGTTTAAAGACTTTCAGGTACAGAGAATCCACCAGCAAGTGAGCTTTGCCCCATGCTACAGAGAAAGCAATGAAGTGGGAAAGCATCAGATGTAACTTTTGCAAATCTCCTGCCCAAGAGCAGATAAAGAGCCATTATGCCTGTTCCTATACCCTGGAGGCATAACACCCACAGTTGTGCTGCTTGCTCAGTGAATCTTCCATACCCCGAAGCATGGGACTGGCTCCCGGAGACCCCTAAATTACAGAAACCACTATGCTCAAATTATAAATGGATAGTATTGTATTTGACATAAAGTATGAAATCTCCACATTCGTATGTTCTCTACAGCTAGGGCGGCAAGTCGAGATTTTATAGGGAAAGTCCCAATATTTGGATCTTTGTTTTATATAGGTGCCTATTTCCCCCACCACCATCCCATCCCGATTTCACACCTGCTATCTGGTTACCCTATCTACAGCAGCAGTGGTGGTGGATTTCCAGAAGAGGTCACAGTTTAGACAGAAATAAGTGTTTACTATCATACTACCTGGTCATGTGGATCAATAAGATAAAACTGACTTTAGCGTTAATGTATGATTTTGAGCCTTCTTATGCATATAAAATAGCTGTCTAGCTTTATTAAAAGATCCTTTCAGAACTCAGAAATCCAAATGTAAAAATTTAACACTGAAGGACCATGTGTACTTTTGTGACATTTGGAAGCATACCAAACCATACATACATTTACAAAACACTAATCCCTAGATTTAGCATCTACATCAGGCACTCAGTTTGGTAGAGAAGTACTTCAATGTCTATTCAGTTAGGACTCCAAATCCCACCATATATTCATGGGTTATTACTTGCCAAACTATCTGATGATAGTTGAAAGAAGAAGAAATGGAGATAACTTACCTCTAACAAAGATTAAGGGAAATGGTAAATAATGAAAGGACAGATCACCAGTAAAGAGCCATCTGGATCACTTGGTAATGTGGTGCAAGCAAATCATATACATTTTAAGATAGCCCAAAAGTCAAGTCACATTTAAAAATATAAAATGCAGGCTATACAGCAGAACCCCTTTTACCTGATCTAATTGGGATTAGGGACAAATTAGATAATCAAAATTTCAGATAGCTGGAGAATGAAAAAGTGTGTGGTTGCTGCGCCGTCTAGCAGACACAGGAAAGATTGCCTTCTTCTGGACCTGTGTGCATTGGTTGTTCAGTTAATACAGAGCTGGATAATGGAGGGTCAGATAAATGGGGTTGTACTGTACTTACAAGATGTCTCTACCCAGGGAAGGAGTGACTCTGGAAAAGACTTGGGGGTTGTGGTGGATAATCAGTGGAACATGAGCTCCCAGTGTGATGCAGTGGCCAAAAAGGCCAATGTGATTCTTGGATGTATGAATAGAATATCAAGAAAGAGTAGGGGTGTTATATTACCTCTGTATTGCAACTGCTGCTGGGATACTGTGTCCAGTCCCAGTGCTCATAATTCAAGAAGAATGTTCATAAACTGGAGAGGGTTCAGGAAGAGCCAAGGAGATGATTAAAGGACTGGAAAACATGCTTTCTAGTGGAAGACTCAAGGAGCGCAGTCTGTTTAATTTAACAAAGAGACAATTAAGGGGTGACTTGATTACTGTCTATAAATGTCTACACTGCAAACAGAAATTTAATAGAGGTATCCTCAGTCTAACCAGAAAAAGGTAGAATAAGATCCAATGACTAGAAATTCAGACAAATTCAGATTAGAAATAAGAGGCAAATGTTTAACAGTGGGGGTAATTAACCACTGGAACAATTTATCAAGGATTGTAGTGTATTTCTAAAAGATATGCTCTATCTTTGATCACAGTAATTCCTTTTATCTTTATCATCTGACTATCAATGTTCTTCATTCTCAGCTGGAGGGCAGTGTGAAGGGTAACTCTCAGAAAATTTCCTCCCTGCTAGGTGATGAATCTTGCAGATTTGGGAAACAAGCTGACTGCAGATCCATGTGATACACTTGAGCCACTCCTATGACAGCAGAAGTTGAGTGTACTTGTGATAAGGCTACCACAGTTCTGGAACTTTCTTTGGCTCCTTTGTGATCCTCTGATCAGAGAGATCTTTAGACAAGCATTTACCCTAATCCATTGCTCTCAGTTTAGGATTGGTTATTCTGTGATTCTGCTCCGATAGATCCAGGGAGTCTCACGAACGTGACTTAGCCCTAATTACAGGAGCCATTTGTCCTTCTTTGGAACAGATGCAGGCAGAGCTGATAACTTTTCCTTGTGATTTGGCTCTTACCTCAGAAGCTGACACCAAAAGAATTTGTAAGCACTTCAAAGGCAGATCCAAGTGCTCAGGAACAGAGAGCACAGCAGTTTTGGAACCAGATCCTGGGACTGAGACAGGTACTTTCTGCACCATGGTCACCTTCTTTGTACATCCACTGTTGTCTGGAGCGAACACCAGTCTTCTGGCCTTATGCTCTGATCCATTAAAGATGTTTCATCCGAGAAGCTTCACAGGCAAAGCTTCTTAAAATAATAGGGCTTGATAAGCCTGTTTTGGCACTCCTTGAGCACTCTTAACATAAATGTGCTACAGACAGAGCATTTTGAAGGATAGTAGCCTTCATTCAGACATACCAGACATCATCTATGAGCAGCTGATGGTGGGAAGACTGCTGGGCAAAAGACACACTTTTTAAAGCCAAGTCTCTTCATCTTCGGATCCACTATGCAAACCAGTAGACAGAACCAAAGCACTGTCTCTATAACCTATACTAAGAATAAACCATTCCTTAACAACTAATTAATTTTTCTTAAGACTAAGATCTGAAGAAGCTCATGTTATCTGCTGTTGAGGCTGGAAGAAACTACAGGGCAGAAATTCCCAGATATGGTTCTGATCTCCTCCATGTTATTGGAAGCACCTCAGTCTGGGGTTTCTAGCTACTCGTCCCGGTCGGGCTGAGGAGAGACAGGCCTTCCTCTTGGGGCAGAACTCACATCTACCTCCAGGTACCTTGCCAGCTGTAGGAAGTGCTGCCTTCAGAGCCCATTTTCAAATAAAAGTCTGATTTTTTTAAAATGCTTTAAAGCCAAGTTCTTTAGCATAATTTGTCAAATTTACAAAGTCAAATTTATGTTCTATGCATGGAAAGTTACAGTATATTTGGACTTAACCGTAATATACACTGTGAATGGGAATAGTTTTATCGCACATACAGTAAGACTCTATGTAAAGAATGAAATGAAATACATTATTTAGATATAGCATGAAATAATGGATTAACTCTGGAAATCAAAGACAAAACATCAGAGGATAATAAATGTTGGCCTACCTAAGAATCATAAAATATGTATTTAATACTTAATAATACATTATAGCTTCCATGTAGTCTCCTAAGTGCTGTCTCAACTTTATTTATGTAGTGTAATGAATACTTATACAAAGCAAATGAATGGTAAGTAAAGGAATGACATTTACTAAAAAGCACATGACCTTATTTTGCTAAATCAACATTTGATATAAAAAGTAATTCTACTACAATGGATCTGATACATATATTTCAAGCTCAAGTATAGCACCAAAATTTGAAGATATATGTCAACTTATTAACTTCCTTTCATATTGCAAGATTTCCCTATAGTGTGTGAAAACAGTATCTTCTGGGTGGCAATACGCACCAGTCTGTTCTGAGCATGCCTGAGGATAAAGATATTATATTTCATTTTGAAATTTTGTTGTTAAAAAAAAAACCAAGGCAGTTTTGTCGGCAGGCAGGTGACTGCGGTGTGTACAGCAGCACTGTTTTGTTGATAAAAGTTGTCTTTTGTCGAAAAAACTCTTTAGTGTAGACCGGCCCTAAGGGAGAATAAAATAAATCACAGACTTCCTATTAATGGAATCTTTATGGTTAGCAGTAATAGGACAAGAGCAGGGGAAAAAAAAGAGAAAATGGATTTTGAGTATTATCACGTCTGTATGTGATTTACTTATTTAACATTGTATTGCAGAGACTGTTCAGTATGTTGTTTAGAGATATCATCATTTGATTTTGCAATGTAGCAAGTTGTTGATTGGAAGACTGTTTCCACTATTTCTAGCGACAACTAGAGTTCTTAATCCTATTTAGAACAGCTGTCAAAGTGCAGTACAAGATATTATAACTGAAAGAAAATTATCTGTATGCAATCTGTGTTTAGTTTAACTAATCAGTTAGAACACACCACAATTTAACTACATAATTTTTAGCTGTAAATCTCAATTAGCCCTAGCGTTGGTAGCCTTCCCTGCTGCCAGCACCATTTTTAGTCTGTCATCTAACCCTGCTGGAAGAAGTCTAACTAACATGGTTCTGAAATTATGTTGGAGCCAACTGCTATCTATGTTCAGATCTCTAATGTGGTTTATTAATAATAGTGGGAAATTTATCACAAATTTATGTAGTGCAGACAAGATATCCAGGGCAGATAATACCTAATCAAATTTGTTTTTTCCTTTGCAGGATTCTTAATATATTTGTTAATGATCTTTGCTTCCATTTCTGTTCTACAGTAGAATGTAAGGGAATGCCAGATCATTTAGTCTGACTTCCTGGATACCACAGGTCATCACCATCACCCACACACTAAACTGAACAACCAGATTTAGATCGAAGTATTACAGAACACAGGAGACTAGACTATTATATGCCACAGACACAAAGTACACCAATGACAGAGGCTCTAGCAGTGATTAAGTGAGATATACCTACACAATGTTGGCAAGTAACCCATACCCACATGCTGCAGAGGAAGGCAAAAAGCCCCTAAGGTCACTGCCATATGTGAGATCGGGAAGGAATTTTCCTCTGTACCAGATTGGCAATCAGTTAGACCTTGAACATTTGAGCAAGAACCAACCAGCCTTGCACCTGAGAAAGAGAATACTGTCTACCTCATCCAGTATCCCTTCTCCAGCCATGGCCAACTCTGATGCTTCAGAGGAAGAATAGCCTGGCATGTCACACTACATAGGTACATGCTACCATGTGCCTAGCAGAAAGACACTTGAAGTTGTGCTGAATATCGATAGGGTCGTGGATATGCTGGACAGGACCTGCGATTTGGAACGAGTCCTCCAGGTACGGAAACACATGGATGCCCAGTTTTCAAAGAGGGGCTGCCTCCATGACCAGGCACTTCATGAACACTGAGGACCTGCTGCCAGGTCAAGCGGAAGAACTATGAACTGATAGTGATAACCATTCAACACGAACCTGAAAAACTTCTGATGATTGGGACGTGTGGTGAGATGATAGGTGTCTTTCAAGGTGAAATCAGCATACCAGTCTCTTTGTTCCAGAGAAGGGATAACTGATGCTAGGATAACCATGTGATATTTTCTTTCTTTAGAAATTTGTTCAATTCTCATATCTAATATGGGCCTGAGATCCCCTTTTGTCACGGGGATTAGGAAATAATGGGAACAGAATCCTCTTTCCCTGAGGCACAACAGCACTTCTTCTATGGCTCTTACCTGAAGAAGAGATTTAACTTCCCACTGAAGCGCAATCTTGTGAGAATGGATCCTGAAGAGGGATAGGAAGAGTGGTGGGGAGGTAGAAACAAATTGGATGGCACACACCTATTCCATAGTGCTTAAGATGCATTAGTCTGATGTTATATGAGCCCAGGCACTTAGGAAGCGGGACAAGTGACTGGTAAACAAAACAAAACAAAAAGGGGGAGTGGGGAGACAGACACCAGTTAGGAGCTTGGAATACTGTCCTTGACAATCCTGTCAAAACGCCTGCTCTGAAGAGGTAGATGAATGGGTTAAGCTCATTTAGGTTGAAGAGGATGCTGCAGCGTGCCTCCTATAACCGCTTCCCTTTTTTCTAGGCAGATCTTGGGAACTGCTCTCTGTGGCATCAGCCCCCCAAGAATTGTGATGCATTATTAACATTCAGCCTTAGCATATGCTGGTTGCCCAATGAAACCCTCAAAAGTTCTGAGGGAGTAGTGGTGCCAGAGGAGAAGACGGGGACTCAGGGATCTCTACAGAAGTATTCCAGCTTCAACAATGAAACTTGAATCACTCAAAGGATATGAAAGGCAAAATCCTCCATCCTTTCTGCAAGAACTCAAACATGTTACACTCCACAGAACAAAATGACGTTAATTCAATTAATTAAACCTTGGAATTTCTGAGCCCCTCAAAATCAAAAAATGGTTTAAAAGAAAGAAAAATTAGTATTTAATATGAACCAACTCTTTCTCAAATTGAGAAATATAGTTATGCACACTCCTTCTGTTGGGTAATTACAATCTTATTAGTACATTTTCCTTTCTACTCTAGGTTACCCATCAGATTATTTTATGAAACTAATTTTCTTTTGTAGATGCAAAGTTCAAAGTTCTTGCATTATGGATAGAAAGAAAGCTACCAGTTTGTCTTGTTCACATAGATAATAATCTTTAACATATGTTATATTTCAATCTCCTTTTGTACCAATGACAAGCTGAACTATTGAACTGGGTGCACTTATTCATTATATTAGTAGTATTTCAAAGAAGAATTGAATATATGGAGTAGATAACCCTGAAACTATATAGCTCATCAGAGAAAATAAACTAGCAGAAAAATTCTTATATTACCTGATTAAGTTACTGAAACAACATCGATGATGTACTTTTAAAAATTAGATGGAAAGGAGCCGTTACAAAGAACAAAGCACCAAAAGAATACAATACATAGTCATAAATGTTGTATCCTATATATCAAAGTTATAAAAATTAAAATTGAAAAGGTAAAGGAAAATTACTAACAAACTGACTTTTCTGAAAGGGTTACCTTCATTAGATCCATATTCTAATGTATTTCCTAATGACACTGGAGACTTCTAGATAATTAAAGCACATGAACAATATTATATAAAAACTGCAACATAGAGGGTGAAATCCTGCAAGGGAGATTTAGGTAAGATAATACGAAATGTTTTCTAACTATAAGGATATGAAAAGTTTTGGAACAGGCTTCCAAGGGAGGCTGAGGAATCCCCATGGCTGGAGGTTTTTATGAACAGGTTGGACAAACACCTGTCAGGAATGGCTTAGGTTTCCTTGGTTCTGCCCTCAGTGTGGGGAGCTGGATTTGATGACTTCCTGAGATCCTTTCCAACCCTACATTCCTATCATTCTAAATAGTATCTAGTATAATTAAATACTTGGATATTACATTCTACTGCCCATTTTAACTCTAACAGACATAATTTCTTGACCCTTAGATGATATTCTTGTGCCTATACATCTCTTCCTCCACTTATAAATATCTAGAAACTAATAAGATTAATCTGGAGTATCAAAAACATAACCCCATTCCCCTTAACTTCACATAAAGCCTTAAAGGATAAATTCTTTCCTGTTTCACAAGGGGAGGAGGGGAACAAGCACTTGTTTCCACTTCCATGGTATCTCTTGATAAAATAGCTAATTACTCATGTCACTACCAAACCTCAAGATGAAGGATAACTAGAGCACAAACAAGGAACTTGAAGAGAGTTCCTTTTCTTTGAGGCATAAGTGATATCTGATATTTTCTCCATCATCATACTTTTCAAGAACTGCCCCTTGTTTAACAACACATCGTATACATTTGCTGGAAAGTAATGAAACAAACCCATTTTCCTTTTTTTGTGCGTGTTTTGTGTGTGTATTTTGTTCTGTTGCAATACATTTGGCCTAGGCATCAAACTGATACATCATTGTGATGAAATGAAAGAAGTGTGTTAATATATTCTCTAAGGGTTAACTTTCTAGGTACTAGTACTGTATGTACACAGACACACGATTATTAATATTCAAAATGAAGCATTACTAAGAGTTTACAACATTTTAAAAGATAAACTATGCAATTAGGATTAGCTTTAATGTTAAATAATTCTCATCTACTTTAAAACAAACACTTTTAAAAGGCAAAAAAGTGCAAGTAAATTGAGTTGTATAAACTAGCACATGTATGTTCCATCCTTTAGAGACAAAAAATCTACAATAACTATTGCTTTTTCTTGAACATACGTACCTGTTAAATTTGCAGCATCTGAAGGACTAAGCTGCAGCCAATGACATGCATCTGCATCAACACAAGCATCTGTTGGTATATTAACTTCATGTTCCTCGTCACATGTTTGCCAGTGGACCAGGGTGATCTCTACTTCATTACTGTAGCCAATGGATGTGTCATTGCCAACACTTTCACCTAAGTAAGCAGGAATTACTAAGTGTCATGAGCAATGTGCTACAATTAAAACAAAATCTTATTTTCAAAAACATGATTAAAAGTAACCAGTATTATCTATATGATTAGTTAAATTAGCATGTGCCACAACAATTACTACTGCTTAGAAAGGGTGTTTGGTTTTTTGCAACTCACTCATGTCTCTTTCTCTATGATTTCCATGCGACTGCTGCAAGTCTGCTTTCAAATCTAATTCAGCTGGACTGCTGCTCCTTCGTATTAAAATCTTCAGAAAAAAATATAAAATTACATTCTTCTCACTTCATTTATGGCTAATTTGAAAAATATATCCCATAATATACTACAATAATTTCCTCTATTAAGATACATATACATTTTATACATGAATATCACTGAGAACTATGACTTATTCAAAATTAACTAATTAAATTAATTTAACTGCAAATTTCAGACTTCTGTATAATAGCTAAACTACCAATCACAAACAGTGCTGTATTACACACATAGAATTTCACTTTGTTCTGACATTCCTTCCTAATTATTCAAACATAACCTGATCCTATTTGTAAATCTTCCATACATCTAATCGGATATAGAAATTTCCTCAAAACCTTAGAAGACTAAGTACTCCAACATGCTTTCAATTTCTGCCCCCATAATTTCTCTCTCATAAACGTCCCCTATTTTTAACTAAATTAACAGTAAAAAAAACCTCCCTAAAATCCTGCATATTTTTTGCCTTAATCTCTCCCCCCACACACACACTTTTCCTTTTTTCAACCACTTTGGGGGCACATATCTTGGCTTTCACACATCTTTGTCTAAAATCTTGAGGGAACCCCCTGAACAGCACTGTTTGCACAGTAGCCTCTCCTACCTATGGCAATGAAGTCAACACAGTGATTGTAAGCAAGGATTCACCATGGATAAATATCTAAAATCCCATGCATACCTTGAAATGACTCATTATCAATCTAATTCTTCATTTTGTCTTTAACATAAAAAAACAAAGATACCACCAATATCATGTCAGAAAATTTCAGTTGTTGATAATCCTCTGGGAAAAGCAATCTCAGCTAACATTTAATCTGATTTTTTAAAATTAATTTCCAAGAATATTCATATTTTGCGTTACTTCGAAATATTCCTAATCATGCCCTTGAAAAACCCTTCAGGAATTCTATACTCCAAGATGATATTCTTCTGCCCCCCACTATCATCTTTTTGTTTTTAACTTGGTAGATCACCTTTAAGTCAACATTTCTTATATTTCTATGTAACCTTTACTTGCAATAAGAAGTATTTACCGAATAGTATTTCATGTTATCCAATGTTATGTAATTTCTGTCACCTGGGGTGTTTTTAAGAACATGTTAAACTCCTGTCGGGGATGGTTTAGATAATACTTAGCTCTGCCTCAGTGCAGGGGACTTGACTAGATGACCTACTGAGGTCCCTTCCAGTCCTAAATGTCTATGATTCTATGAATAAAAGACTATCGCATAAGGCACAGAGTAGGAGTGTGCTGCTAGAAGTAGTTACCCTGGGAACCTTAACTCTACATTTCCTGGATTACATGGGTGTTAAAAACATATCAGTTAAAAGGTTGCATCAATACAGGGGTTTTTTTTGTGTTTGTTTGTTTGTTATTTGCAATGAATAGTCTTACTTTTTAAAAAGGAAAGATGACCTGTAAGTAAAAAAAAAAGAAAACTTAAGAGTTCTTGATACATTGGTCAGGCCTTACGACCACCTTTTCACCCTACTTGGTTTCTCAGGCCTAAGTACTGCCACTAACGAGGTGACGAATATATTTGCAGAGGTTGTCTTTCTGGAACTTGTGGCCCCAGAACTGGGTTTTGGGGGGAAGGAATTGGCAATCATTCCTCAGACAAATGCTGCTGCTCATACTGTTTGGAAGACCACAGAGAGTTTTGTTTTTCCCACCAAATACATAGTATTCACACTCCTCTAGAGCCAACTGTGCTTTCTCAATGTTGCTTTTAGACTATATCCACTTAAAAGCTGTGGACCAAACCAGAATTTCAAATTATGTCATCCGTTTGGTATTGCACTGCACCTCTAACAGGATCACCAGTTTCAATCAATAATTATTTTTGCTGTTTAACCAAAAGCAACATGAAAAATTTAAAAGCCTGTCAGTCAGAATGCTGACATACACAGAGTTTTGAAATAAACAGCCAAAGGTACAAATTGTGCTGGGAAAGGTATTTCTCACAACACTTCATGAACTATCAAACATTCATTTTAGTTCTATGCAATTATGTAATTAATATAATTTATTTATAAGACAGTTATGAACTCCATGTTTATATTTTATATACACACACATATATAGTCTTTATATGTTGCGTTATGTCATCTTCATTTTAATGTTTCCATAAACAAATGCTACAGCATTATACTATTAGAAGATGCAGAAAATTCAAAGTACTTAATATTGCTAACAGCTACTTTTTAATTCCTATTTCTATATCATCAATGAGTTCCACAAACTTAAAATTTCTGTTGTTATCCTGTCCAGACATTTATATTAATCTAACTAGAAATGAAACTGTCTGAGGATCTTGTCAACTTAGAACTTGGATCAGAGTCTACCAATTTTGCCTTACGTGTTGGGCTTCATTTTCTTTCTTCATATATCCCTTCTTTTCTTGAATAGATTTGGAATCGGAACAGTTTAAATTCTGTGAACTCTCAGTCTTTTTACCTGCAGAGTACATAATCAATATTTTTAAAAGTAAACAAATGAGACAAGAAATATAGACAGTTAGGGAAATGGAGACCATGAGCTAATTCTAAAAGGATTCAAAACAGCCACTAAATGTGTAGCTTTTTCTTCTAATATTTACAGAGAATATGACACTCATAAGATGCTGTAGGATTGTATGGACTCGTTTATATGGTGAAAGCATTCAATTATGTGGCGAATTATCTCATAAATAGCTTAAAACACTGAAGTTATGGGAATGCAACTAAAATCTTTAGCTGTGGTGTGTGAAATGTAAATGCAATGCTAGATACTGGAAATGACAAGTTACATATCAATCGGAGATATTTTCAGTGGCTTTAATTATAAGACAAATACTGCTTTAACAAAGATGTTCTACACTTTCAAATGTCAACTATCTAAAGCTAAATTAATTTTTACAAATTAACTAAAACCAAGGCACATTTGCCGAAGAGAATTTAGTGCTTGTGAAAAATCTTTCTTTCTGGAGCAAACCAGGTAAAATATTATCAGGCTACCAGCTAATAAATTATACAATGAAATCAAATATCTCATTGAATTGTTCAGTGTCCATTTATGAGGCCCTTCAATAAGGCAGATAAAGTTTGCTTGACTCTTCCTTACACTTGTTCGATGAACAGCAGGCAAAAGGATGTAGCCAAAAGTACAGTTAGTATCACAGCAGATAAACCCTGGAGGAAACATGTCCATAACTGTCCAGGTAAATTAGTACCCAACCATAGCTGTCTTTCAGTCATTGGTAATGTACGCATAGCCCTGGTCTACACTACAGAATTACTTCTGTATAATTACGTCGCTCAAGGGTGTGAGTAATCCATGCCCCTGAGCGACACAGTTATACCAACCGAAGCACCAGTGTAGACAGTGCTTTGTTGGCAGGAGAGCTTCTCCCGCCAACATAGCTATCAACCCTTGCAGAGGTGTGTTAACTATGCCAATGGGAGAAGCTGTCTCAACATAGAGTGTCTTCATTAAAGCATTGCAACAGTGCCAACACAGCATTTTAAGTGTAGACTGGCCCATAGTATAAAGCACCTGTAACTAATACACACGCAAGGCTGCAGTGCATTCTCTTGTAAACGAACATTGTAAACAGGCAGTTTGTAAGAAAGCTCTTGTCCACTCTGGGGAAAAGTTAAAGTTCACTGAAGGAAGCTATTTTGAAAACTGGTTCAGCTCATTACATTTACCACCTGCAAGTAATTAATGTTACTACTGTATTCCTCTACAATGGGGAGTATGTGCACATACAATTCCTTCTGAGCGGTAAGTGCTAATGTTTTCTTGGTGACCACTCTAAGGATACAGCTATCTTGGAAAATTAGGACCTGCAGTTCATCAATGGTGGCACAAAGGGTGGAAGCTATCATGTACTAGTGCGTTCATCATGTCATCTAACGCTGTAAAGAATTCAAATTAATTAACACTACCAAAGTGCTCCAGTACAGAAAAATACAATGGTAGCGCTACTTTTTTGCAAGAGGGAAATAAGATTTTAATTATGATCACTAAAGCAGAACTTGTTTTTAAAGCAGGATGGTAAAAAATGAATGGTTCTTACCTACACTATAGTATGCACTGATGCTGAATTAGGAGCTGCACTGGTAAATTATGATTTTTCTAAGGTAGCCAAAGGTGAAGGTAGGTTAAATATACTTTCCTTGGCTATCTTTTCAATGCATCTTCAAAGGGTTAAAACTTACTTTTAAAGTGAGGTGCTCATACTAATGAAAATACTCAAGTGGTGGGTGGATGGGGGTAATGAGAGGTATTATTTAAGGAGCATGTTGGTGTTACATTTAAATTAGTTATTTAAAAAAACAGCATCCGGAGCACTGAAAAACAGGATTTATTGTACCATATTGTACCAACAGACATATGGCATAAATATACATTCATACAATAGCAATGCGATGTTTTTCCTTCCAATTCACAAATGTAGCTTAATGAGATTCAAAGGCAGCTTAATATATTATAACTACTGTATTTCACAAAAGTTACCTTGAAAAAAATCAGAACTAAACTGGTCTGTAACGTCTGAAGTGCTGCTGCTTCGAGTTAGTTGTTGCTCGTGGTCCACAAAGGGGCCACTAGAATCTGTTCCTGTTGTATTTTCTGACTGCTGAGCTTCTTCAACTTCTGCAGGGATCAATTCAAATCAAATGTGTTACAAGGATTCTAAAACTCTTTGCACGTTTACTACACATTAACCTAGCAAAGCCATGAGAAAAGATGAACAAGCTAAATATTTAAAATACACAAAAATTATGAGAATAAAATGAAAATTTTCAATTTTAGTTTTACCAAATGCTCTCCACAGAAGATAAAAAATTCTGAAAAAATGTATATTGGCAGCAGAATTTCCAGAGAAAGGAAACTGAAATTCTTAGAGTCAGAGTAGGTGTTGAGGGTTAGGGGGGAACGTTGCACACAGAGAGATTAAAAAGACTTAGACTGTTTAGTCTAAAAAGGAAAAGGGTAAGAGGAGATATGACCAAGAAATATAAATTAAAACATTTTGAGAAGACCAGTTTGGTGTTTCCATTTAAATAATAAAGGACAAAGAGGGAACTTAAAAAGTCAAATTCAAAATAGACAAAAAGAATATATATATTTAATAAACACCTTGTCTAACTATCCAGTGGGATGTTGGTTAATGCTGCCTGCCATGCCTAAACAGTCAGCTCCTTCCTAGAAAATATCCCAAAAGGATAGCAAACATATCCTATCAAAACTGACCCACCAGAACAAATATCCAATGAGTCACATATGCACAAATGATTCACATATGCACATTTACAAATTTCCTCTCCCTCTTAAAAATATTTTGGTCATTTGCTAGTGCAGTTCATCAGGTGCCTTGAAAATCCTACTCAAATTTTTAGTTCAGACAAACACAGATTTACACTATTGACTCCAAGCTACCGTTTCTTCAACCAATGTTACATAAGCATATAAATTACATTGACTTTTCCACCAGCTTTCAACTCACTGTGGGACAATTCAAGACCATCCCTGAGTATTCGACACAACTCCTTCTTCACTCCCCCTACCTTTCCCTACTCTTCTACTATGCTTTTGAACCCTTGATCTGTTGGCACCTTTGTTCTGCTGCCCCTCTCCATGCTTAACTCCTGCAGATCTCCTAAAGTCCACATGACATGAACACCTAAAGGAGTCTGCAGAAGGGAGTAGTGGGGCTAGCAGGAGATTGTGCGGGGGGAACAGCAGAAAAGGAAGACATTCTCCTCTTCACATCTTCTGTTAACCACCCTGACTTTGAGTGTGTGTTAGTTTATAAATGGATTGCCTGATTCACTTCAATTTTAATGGAAAATATCATCCATTTCCCATTGATAAAACTCTCTATTAGTTGGCTTACATTTTGAGGCCTCTCAAAAACAAGAACTTACTTTTTTATTTAAAATAAAGTTTAGCTCTCCTGCAGTAATTTAAGTGGTCTACTTTAAGCTCAATGGAGTGGTCAAGCCATGGAGATGTTACTAATTCAAAAGTTAAAATTTCAGATCAGAGTTAAATCAAGTATCTGTGGACCGTATGCACTAGATTCCAACTAGATGAGTCCAGTAAACTAGCTTTGTGTCATTTTTCTAATACAAAATATTTTTAAATTCTGAGGAAGACCTATTTTTAAGGATCTTATTTCAGAAACTAGCTGTCCAATTCAAATTAAATTTGGTAGAAAAATGCTACTTTAGCATCCTGACTCAATCTACTGAGCTTGAAGCAGATACTTCTTTGTTCATGAATTTCATAGGGAACCCCAATTTGTGCTTGATAACAGAAACTCACCTGGAATATTACTTATTGGGTGGATATTACCATTTCAAATAAATCCAGAGTAAAGGCACTGAAACTAGCTGACTTATTCTGAGGTTACACCTGTACAGATGTGAGAACAAATACAGGCCCTCAATATGCAGAACGAGGCAAACATGTTTAGTGAATTAGGTCAGGGTTCACTCACTGGACAGTGAGGATAAAATGCATCATCTGTCCAACCTACACACTAAATAGGGCTTTGGCCCTACCGATGTAGGAGTAAGTAATTCATGTAATTAAAAATAGTATCCTAACGCGTATGCACACGAGTTAAGGCCTCACATGCAACTTTAACTCTGGCATTTCCTGTCTTTTGAATATTTCCCTTTGTAACGTCAATGTTCTTTTAATGTTGGTAGTTTTTTGTTTTTTTTAAAAGGATAAACTTTGTTTATTAGTTAACTTTGCAAATCAATGTCAACGTCTATTGGTTTTAATTATCTGAATGTTGCTCCCTTAGGGATAACTATGAGTAGCATCTGAGGAAGGCATGGAAGTTATTCAGCTGATGAGGAAGTCTCAAAACCAGAGGATGGAAGTGCAAAAAACGAAGACTTTCTCTTCTCTTGCAACAGCCAGAGGCTCTGGTGGAGATATGACAGAATGAAACATCTTCTAGCAAGTGGAATGTGGAGAGAGGTAGAGCTTCAAACTTGTCAGACATCTACTAACTAGTAAAAATAAAAGAAGGTTAACAAGCTGGTTGGAAAAATCTAATCACCTTCCCTCAACAGCTGGGTGTCAAAGAGGAAAGGCTTATAATGGCACTGCTACTGGATTTTCATAATCAGGCCATTCCACCCTTGTTTTTCATATCTACTTCTAGTTAAAATCCATTCTCTGACTAGCAGGTGTCCAGTAAGTTTTGCAAGTCCTGCATATACAGTCGCAAATTCACAGCATATCCACACAATTTAGAGCAGGATCAAGCCAGTTAATTACACTTTTCTAAGTGACAATATGATAATGACCAAAATTTTCAAATCTGCATGCCTGAACTTACACTCCTAAACCACTATTAGGCCCCTAAACAAAAATGGGCAGATGCACCTAAATAAAAGAGGCCAAATACATCTGTTCATCCCCTCTGAAAATCTGGCCTTTTTTATGAGTCATCATGCGGCTTTAGGAACATAACTTTAGGCACTGGTTTTGTAAGAACTGGCCTGTACATATTTATTTAAATTTCATATTTGTCTCTATACTGTCAAATCTAGATTGCATCCCTAAATCCTGAAGTCTTTAGTCTACATTAAATGAACACATCTTCAAGAATACAACTGTTCAGAAACTGTTTTAATAAATCAAGTTACTGAAATGTTTAAAAACTGAGATAAATGTCACTCAATAATTAATGTTTGCAATGTTGTTTCTGCCATGCTGGTCCCAGGACATTAGAGAAACAAAGTGGGTGAGGTAATATCTTGTATTGGACCAACTTCTGTTGGTGAAAGAGACAAGTTTTTGAGTTACACAGACCTCTTCTTTAGACCTGAAGAAAAGCTCTGTGCAGCTCAAAAGCCTGTCTCTTTCACCAAGAGAAATTGATCCAATATAAGATATTACCTCACCAATTCAGACTATATAATTAATGGGAAGGCAATTAAATTCAGATATATTTTAATTTAGTTATCCAGGAAGACATATCTAAATAAATTGTAGGTCAAGATAAAGGTTAAGTGAATAAAACAGAATGATTTGTGGGGCTCCAAACATCTGAACAAAAACAGAAAATGATAATGTCTAAGCCTTATATGTTTAAATACATTTTTGGTAGTAAGAAGCATAGATAGAAAGTTTTTTGTTTCTTAAATCAGGATCCTCAGGAATATGTCTTTAGAGGCAAACGTTTACAATTAGCATTAACTTGTATGGCCTCATTGCTAGATTAGAGTGTGAATGGGATTTACAGTCAAAAAGCCATGGCTGGCTGGATTTTTCCACCACATTTTGTTTTGAAGCATTAGGCCCAATCATTCAAATAGCTTTAGGAATATTTTCCATGAAACTGCTCCAAAAAAGAAATACTTAAAAAGCTTTTGTTCTCCTCTTTTTCAAAGCAGATCCCTATTTTGACAGAAAGTACAGTTCCAGTGACCCAAAAATAAAAATCACTAGAATTATTTAAATGTCAGTACTTACCACCCAAATAAAATTTCAGAGCAAAAAGGAGGTAACCCATGTTACTGAACTTACGATTATAAAGGAAATATCTCCCAAGGACTATAGAATGCTGCTTTAACACGAGAAGTCACTACTGATTCAATTGTAAGGTAAGAAGAGAGAGAGAGAGAGAGAGAGAAAGAGAAAGGGTGCAGTGTAAAACATACTAACGCACACTACTGGAGAATAATTAAAGGGACAGAAAAAGCCACCAACAGCAGTTTAAAAAATATAAAGAACATTTAGATACAAGATGGTTTTAAGTACAGTACCTGAAAGTCTGTGAGAACAAGAAGTGTAAGAGATACCAGGTAAGAGAGAGCTCACAGTGTGAAGCAGAAGAGGTACACTTTTAGTGGTTGGGAAAGCCTCATAAAGATGAACACAGTTGCTGATAGATTGGCTTCGCTTAGCTTCCAGGAAAAAAGAAAGTAATAATTATGTGTCAGAAAAACAATAAAACATAGGGATTTTTCTTAGGATATTCTGTGTCATGGCAAAACAAATTCAACACACATCAGAAATAGTTCTTTAACACAAAAAATATTCAAAAAGCCTACATAAAAATGAATTCCCATACAGTAAAGTTTTGAATGTGTTGGAATAAAACGGCAACATAATTAATGTGCTATAATTAGTTTGGGTGTTTTTATTTACGAGATTGTGAAATATTACAATACCAGTTCTTACCATAAATCCATTTTGTAAATTAACATACTGGGTATCTTACTAGAACTTACTCAGTAACTCTGTAAAATTACAAGGTGCCACCAGTCTAACCTAGCCCAAATCTTTGTTTATTAATCACTTAGGAATATTAGAAAAGAGAAGAGAAATATGTCCAGCAATGTATGCAGCATCTCAAAGATAAATGAATGGAAAATTTCTTCCCTGATAATTTCTTTTGTTATCTGTATCTCTCACAATTCAGAAATGTATGGGCTATTCTCTGCCTCTGTAGTCCTGGAGGCAGTTCAACATTCTAACGGAGTCTCTGCTGGCCACACCACCCTCTCTGGCTTACCACCAGACAACTGATTCTAGCACTGTGTACAAACTCTGAGAATATGATGTGTAACAATAACTTCAATGCCAACCAGTAAACTATGTACAGCCACTGTAAATATAAAAATTATATTTTGTCCCTTGGTTAATAAGCCATGTGGGAAGGCAGAAATGTGTACGACTGCTAGAAGAAAGGAAATGACCACTTAAAAATTTTTTCCATTCTGCAGCCCCAGCATGTACACAATTCTGAGGTGTATGGGAGGTAGAAAAGAGCGAACGTATGTAGGAAGGGATAAAGAAATAGACTGCGATAGGGAAAGTTTCCCCCTGAAATGAACTATCAAATTGGGAAGCTGTTTCTGGACCATTGCATGCAGCACCTTCCTTCTGGAAGAGGCTTCTGCAGAGGATAGCAAGTCCACCTTCTTGTGTCTAACAAAAGTGTCAACAGTGGACCTTGTTGCTGCCCTGCAGATTTCCTCAGTGGAAGCAAATGCTTTTCCTGTCCATAATGTCACCAGAGACCTTGTGGTGTATGTCTTGATTCCATCAGGAACAGGTTCATCTGATGCCTTGTATGCTTCTCTGAGGCATAACTTGATCCATCTAGCCAGAAATAATTTGGATGTCCCAAGTTCACTTTTGGTACTTCCGGTGAAAGGTGACAGAGGCTGGCCTCCTTGTTAATTTGGTGCTCATGGACTATATCTTTAGTGCTCTATAAATACCTAGATTCATCGCCTAAGTTGTAGGTCAGGTCAGAAAAATGGGAGGACAATTTCCTGCAATGCATGGAAAGAAAAGCTCATCTTTGGTAAAAAGGCATCTGGAATCCTTAATATGACATTAATCATAGAACATATAACATGGTTCCTTCATGGAAAAAGCTGCTATCTCAGAGATTCACCTAGCAGAGGTGAAGCAGGTTTTAATGGACAGACAGAATGGTGTAACCGACATCAGTGGTTCAACACGAGTGGGTCATCAGGACTTTCAGCATCAATGGGAGGTCCCATTTAGGACAGATTGCCTTTACCCTCTGTCTTGCTAGTATGCTCTATGAAAACTTGAAATTTGAAGATATTCTGCTAAGGAATCCAAGGACCATACATGTAAAATGCTACTTATGGCTGACACTTGGCATGCTATAGTGCTAGTCTGAAGACCATGTCCACAATATCCTGCAGAAAATCCAAAGTAGCTGGAATTCTGGGTTCCTTGTGGGCTTTTTTTTATCATTGTTTTTTTTTTTGACACCTTAAGTTAAAACTAGACTAGATGGAAGGGTAGGCCTATAATAATGAGAATTATTTGGAGCAAATCATCTCAATCACCAGGGCAGATATCCCAAGCTCAATCAACGTTTCCCTCTCGAAAGCCATGCAATCAGCTGTAGACATCCGGGCTGTAGATGGAGGATGTCCAGTCTCACTACTAAAGGCACTGAGGGTTCTACTGTCAAGTCTATGAGATCTGAAAACCATGGGCTCTTTGGCCAGAGTGGAGCTCGTTTCACCACCTTTGCTTCCTTCTGCCTTAGGTTCAGAATCACCTTCCCAAGAAGTGAATGAGATGGGAATGCGTAAATCAGGCCTTTGGGACATGTGAGTGTCAGGGAGCCATCCCTAGTGATATGGGATCTGCTCTGAGGGAAGTCCATACCTGGTTTGGGAGCAGCACCTGATTCTTCATGCACTCCACTGAGTGGTTTCACACCTTGAGGAGAAATTCCTGGAGACACCTCCTATGGGCTCTCACCCAAGGCTGATTCCTATCAGGGATGTAAAAGCCTAAATGTTTAAACAGTAATCAGCTGTTTGAATGTTTTCCACAGCTGTTTATGTTTAAACTAGGGGGGAGCTGCTGGGCTCCCCCTCAAGCCAGAGCAGCTGGGCAGTTCTGGCTTGCAGGGAGGCATGGAGCCAAGCGCAGTTCTCCCTGCAAGCGCAGAGCGGGAGGGAGCCACTGCTGGGCTCGGCTCAGCTCCCCGTCAGTAAGAGCTGCCCAGTTACAGCAGCTAGGCAGCTCTCCCTTGGCATTGAGAAGCAGAGCCCAGCACAGCTCCCCTCCCTCAACGTTTATTGTAATAGAATGTTTCAACAGATTTTTTAAACAAATTTTTACATCCCTAATTCCTATAGATGAAAAGAGAAGGCCCAGTAGCTGGAAATACTGAGTTATGGATTATCTCTGGGTTCCTTCTCAATAGTGATATCAGCTCTGGATCTTCTGAAATCTGTTCAGTGACAGGTAGATTTTGGCTGCAGAAGTGTCTATGTCCACCCCCAGGAGAGCTAGATTTATGAAGGGGATCAGAGGGCTCTTCTTAAAGTTTAATCATAAAACCATGCACTTGAAGCAGCTTCAGTGTCTGACCTGCAGTGCTGTTTTACTTTTCATTGGAGCTCTGATCAAAATGTCATCCAGAAAGAAATACAAGTGAGTACCCTAGGATCTAAGTCAGGCTAGAACCACCAACATCATCTTGGTGAGGACTCTGGGGGTCAATGAACAGCTGAAGTGGGGGAAGAAGAGACATGTCACTCCTCAGAGATTTTTTCTTTCAGCCCCAGCCTTTCATGGGATTTACGCCCCTGAACTGGTCAGATGGTTTCCTCCTCCTCCTCCGACTTTTCCCTGAGTTACTCAGAAGGTTCTGATCAGGTTTTTCTGCAATGGAGTCACAGCTCCATGGGGGAAGGTGGGAGGGACATGCTGATCCAACTCTGAATGCTGTACCTTGAGAGTTCGAAGGTCACATATTATTCAGGCACAGCATAATTCCCCATTTGAAGAACCTGAAAATGCTGCCTCACATACAGAATGCCACTTGGATTTGGCCCACTATTTGGAGGAAAGCTTAAGCATGCCTGAGGAGGGATAAAGACGTTTTGGCAGGGAAGTGTTGCAGTGGTAGATCCAGGAGGCTAATAACCACCACACCGCTAAATAACCAAGAACAGGGAAGAGGAGGAAGAAGAAAAATTGTAAGTTGCTTGCTAATGCCCAAAAAATGAATTAAAAGTACAGCTGGCAATGGAAATAGTCAGGGCAAAGCAAATAGCTTGTAACCGTTGCTACCAAAGCAGAAGATCTGGCAGCAAGATGGAGAATGGGAAGTGGCCAGCATGTACTACATTAGAATGATGAATGTTCTCCAGAAAGCAAAGAGCAGAGGAACAGACCACATACCTCAGAATTACAGGAGATGCTGTCTTGCCATGTGAATTCTCATATTATTAAAAAAAGAAAAAAGAAATAAAAAAGAAACAAACACTTTTTCTTGCAGGACAGGAGAAAAATTCCAGGATTGTCATTGTGCAAGTAGGATTAAACTTGATGTCAATCTAGAATTATGATGGTATATGCCCAAGAAGTGAGCTATGAAACCAGATTCTGATATTACAAAACTTTAGAAACCCTCCAACACTTGATCAGTAGCATTAAGATAATGATTTGAAATTATATTGATTAAACAAAGCAGTTTTATGTTTAAGTCTCCCTTTAAAATAAATTTCAACTTGTTACTGTGATTCCAGCAGACAACATGCCAGCTCATGCCAAGGTCCCCATGTCTCAATTAAACACTAACAAATACACTGCTGGAATCAGCCTGGCTCAGTATTGTTAAAATAGAAATCAGAATTATAAGAACGTGCTTGGTGTTTAGATTTTATTGAACGTTTGAGAGTTGCTGCATGTATTAATCTCACTTATAACATCTGTATCCCACACTGAGGTAATATTTGAGTGGTGGTACTGAGAGCCTCTGTGATTATGTAAACCACCAGACGAGGGAGATACATCCAAGGGCGCTGAGAGAGTTAGCTGATGTGATTGCAAAGCCATTGGCCAAGATCTTTGAAAACTTGTGGCAATCGAGGAGGTGCCGGACAATTGGAAAAAGGCAAATATAGTGCTCATCTTTAAAGAAGGGAAGGAAGAGGATTCAGGGAACTACAGACTAATCAGCCTCACCTCAGTTTCCAGAAAAATCACAGAGCAGGTTCTCAAGAAATCATCCATTTTGAAGCACTGGGAGGAAAGGAAGGTGATCAGGAACAGTCAGCATGGATTCACCAACAGCAAGTCATGCCTGACCAACCTGATTTCCTTCTATGATGAAATGATTGGCTGTATGGCTGTGGGGAAAGCCGTGAATGTGATATACCTTGACTTTAGCAAAGTTTTTTATAGTCTCCCACAGTATTCTTGAGAGCCAGTTACAGAAGTATGGATTGCATGAAAGGACTATAAGGTGGAAACAGAGCTGTCTAGATCATCGGGCTCAACAGGTAGTGATAAACAGCTCGATATCTAGTTGGCAGCTGGTAACAAGCGGAGTGCCCCAGAGGTTGGTCCTGAGGCCAGTTATCTTCAACATCTTCTTTAATGATCTGGATGAGGGGATGGATGGCACTTTCAGCAAGTTCATGAATGACACTAAGCTGGGGGAAGGGACATACAGTGGAAGGTAGGGATAAGATACAGAGTGACCTAGACAAATTGAAAGATTGGGCCAAAAGAAATCTGATGAGATTCAACAAGGACAAGTGGCTGTTGGTCAAGCTCAAGGCCGAAAACCATGCCTTCTGGGCCAGTGGAGGACTAGAAGGATGACATCGGCTCTCTATTTTAACATAAGCAATAAAGGAATTGTCTTATTTCTGTTGCCTCAGAGAAGCTTTGACCTCTGTTTACTCCTTGGTTTTGGAAGGGATATAAACATTAATGTCTTAGAGCATTAGCTAACCCTTAAATAACAGGAGATTGGCAGAAACTTCTCCTGTGCACAAATTATTCCATAACTACCCACTACAGGGCTTCTTGCACTTTCCACTGAAGCAGCTGGTACTCATCAGTCAGCCATAGAATATTAAATTAAATGGACCACTGGGTCTAATCTGATAGGCCGTTCTGGTTTTTGTTCAGAAATGGCTCTGATAGAGCTGTCAGTGAACTAAAAGTATGTGTACTATGATATTTTCAAAAGTTGCATAGCAACAAAGTGTATACCTGAGACAGCTGGATATGCCTTCTTCTGAGTGAGGGACCATAAGCCTTGGGTTGTTTTATCTTCCACCCTGCAAGACTAGCCTCAGAAGTAAGCATGCAAGGGTCTAGAGTGAAAATTGTGTTGGCTTTTGGCACGTTGTTTATACTTACCTTCCTACAAAGGAACATTTGAACACAACACCTGATTTTATCCTGCATCCAATGGATGGTTACATGTCCTCACAGAAGGAATTTCTGGAGATTTTATTAAATCTAATTTAGGGGATGATACTGATGTGTGGCACTGGCAATCCAAGCCCTGGAGACAACTGGCCTTGGATGACAGCTGCAAGGAAATATTTGATGAGATGAAGTTCTGGATCTTTCCAAATGTTTACCATTGTTGTAAAATTAGGACCACAACCATGGCTATTCTAACCTCAATGGTCTTCTTGATTTTGAACTGTTGGGTTTGAATTCTTTCCAGTATCTCGGAAGTCTGAATGGGTCTGTTCCACTGGACAGGGCACAGATTCCAATGTTGTCCATGAATTGGTAGAAATATACAAACTGTGACCTGAGTCTTTATTGTACCATTATCAGACATTTCTGAAGACTCTGGAGACACAGGGTAGATTGCAAGGAAAAGTCTTGTACAGGAACTGGAGGCTCTGAGACACATTCATTTGGAGGATTTCGTTGATTTCAGAAGAAAATTTATCTAGGTCTTCCCTGGGAGCTTTCACTCTAGAGTTTTCACTCTTTGCTAAGAGATAAGCCTCTTCTTGACTATTCTTGCAATTGATAGTGACCAACAGATTGCTAGATTTGATAGTGAGAATCAAAGTCACTCTGCATTCTCATCTACTAATTTTTTAATGCTTTTCCAAGTAGCCTTGCCCTGTAAATTTGGACAGACTTAATATCTGTGTGGGATGATTATTTGCTATTGATGGGTGTGACATACTGGGGTGCAATCCAAACCAGTAGGGAGCTATGTTATCCCTGCCATGCAACCTTGGGTGCCATTCAATGCCTTGCTGAAGTAACTCCCACCTGGGCTGTTCACAAACAGCCATGCAGTATGCAAGCCACACCCTAAGGGTCTGTGTGTAACTTCAACCTCCCAAACACATTTGGGTTACACTCTGGCTTTTACCAGTCTTGGTCACTCAGCAGAATGACTCCAATACACCCCAAGTCCCCGATTTCCCCACAGAAATGTATGCCCTGTACTGTCCAACCCTCTCCTGGTCAGTTCAAATATATTAAGTCCATAATTCCTGTAAGGGGTTAATACACAAGAACTCAAGTTAAAATGTCTGGATTAGGGCTGGTCTACATTGCCGCTGGTGGTCAACAGGAGAAATGCAAGTTACATGACATAGCTTGCGCATCTCCCATCAATGTACTTATGCTGATGTACTGTGGTGTCCACACAGTGCTGAGTTGATGAGAGATGACCTCCCATTGATATAGCCTTACTCCTTTTGGGGAAGTGGCCTAAATGGCATCAACCAGAGAGCCCATCTCCCATCAACTGAACAGATCTACACAACCTGGTCAATAAAACAACAAAACAAGTTTATTAACTACAGAGATAGATTTTCAGTGAATACAAATGAAAGACTTCATGTTTCTTTGCTAAGAGGCAGATCTTTGTCCCTGCCCCCAGGGGAATAGCCAGACCTAATCTTTTGGCAGGACCTGTGGCTGACATGGGTGGGTTGGCTGAAAAACAAACGCTTTTTTCCTGCTTCCAGTCAGAAAGAGAGGACACTTATCCTCAGAATTGGCAAAAGATCGATCTCTGGCCCCCCTCGTCTTTGGAATATGTCCTGAAGGACTTCAGTGTCCAGTTCCCATTTGTAGTGATGGGAGAAGTATCTGTTGAGCACATTGGCATTGGTGCTCCAGATGCCTGTAAGGTATGCTGTTGAAATCTGGATGTGGTCTCTTGATCTGGCTCAGAGGGTGATTGCAGGAAACAGTCCATCACCAACAGTCTGAGTCTTATCTTTCTGTTCTTCCTAGCTTTGGACTTAAGGGCTAAACAGAAGGAGAACTTCTGGGAGATATGGATGCATCTGTTACTCACTGGGACAGCCTCCCAGCAGGAGAGAAAACATCTGAAGCATAGCAAACTAGATACGCCCCACCAAGAAAACACACGTTTCTCTGGGGAAAAGAGGGGCAACAGTCCTTTCACTTAAACTAAGTATACTAACACTAACAACAACAGAAAAAGTAAAGAGAACGGCAGAGTATGCTCTTGGCAGATGCGCTAGTGTTCTGTCTAGGGCTGAGGCAGCAGAGAAGGAACTGAGGACTGTTGTTCCACGCACCCCTATATAGCCTTGAAGTCTGCAATGAGGAGGCATATGGTGTGTGCGCAGGATGAACAGGCACTGCTAGCTAGAAATCTCCGATCAAGGGCTCGAGAGGTGCATGCACACCAGGAACGGACCACCCATAGGGACATTACTAGAAGAAAAAACTGAAGTTATAATGAAGTGGCTGGGAGTAATTGAACCACCAACTTGTTTCTACCATGAGACACGGAATTTCTGGCAATCTGACCTGGAGGGCAGGACCTAGTCCTGGAGCCTCTCGCAACAACATTGGACTGCCTCCAAATTCCACAGTGAGATGCTTACCCATTTGTTATGAATGTGGAGAGAAGTTGTGCATCAGAATATCCTTTAGTCAAAAGCAGTAATGAACATCTGCTGTGGCTGCTGCTTGATGGCTCATTGAACTGGAATCAGCAGCATCTGTGACCATCAAATCTGAGAAAGACACTATCTGAGGAGCTCCAATCTAGGCTGCAGGAGTGTTTGAAAACCCTCTATTTTCTTCTGTATCTGAAGACTCAGGGACATTTTTCTACATCCTTCACTCCCTGATCGGTCCCCACATTCCTCTTAATTTCTCATTTTCTCTTTCTTTACAGAGGAAACACACAAGAGAAAAAGGAAACTGGAGAATGTTAAGCTACTATATACATATACATACAGAGAGAGAGAGAGAGAGAGAGAGAGAGAGAGAGAGAATGAACATATTTACTTGGCCTTATTTTCAAACGTGCTGGGAGCTCAGCACTGTTGAAAGTCAGACAGCATTCAGGCCCCTAAAATATGGATTTAAGAGCTTAATTTAGGTACCCATATTTGAAATCTTGCCATTATACACAGTGCTACAGGCAGTGGTGCCGCAACTAGAAGTGCTGCTGCACTTCCGGGCTTGAAAAAATAAAAACAAACACCAATCCATTATCAGTACCCCCCACTATAAAAATTGTTCCAACACCTCTGGCTACAGACGTATATTTTACTTTACAGTAGAGAAATCACAAAACAAATTTTTAAAAGTCTGTATATTGAGAAAGTGTAAATTGTAATAAAGTGTACAAACTGGTATAGGTATGAATGTTACCTATGAAGAAATACAAAGAAATCTTATCCTGGTTAGCTTTATTAGATAATGATCATTTTAAAAATATTTTCATAAAAAGAAGTTGACATTTTAGAATAATTAAAGTAAGAGATTTTTCTCTGATTGTAAAATAGGCTATTTTATTAACTAGATCTATGCCATAACTATTTATTTAACTGATATTTTTACAGTTACACAAACAATATTTTGTGGAAAATGACATTCTTGCAGCTCTATTTCACTGATTGTAATAAGCAAATTCCCCAATAATAGTAGGTATTATATATTTCTTAGTATTTTGTAAACCTCTCATTAATTTAATTGCTTAACCCTATAATTTACAGGTACTATAACTGTTTAATGAAACTTTAAAGTATTTCTATACCTCCATACAGTTAATGTTTACCAAATACTAAATTATATAGTCCAGAATTTAGTATATACATAAAAGAACATATTCATAATAAATACACTAAAATACTTCCATAGAGACTCCCTCATCAAAAAAATCCAAGGGTGTTTTACAATTCAGTTTTGGAAGAGAAAGCTTATTGTGAATACAAATTGTATTTTCTGTCTTTAAAAATGAATTTTAATACTATATTAACAGAATTATTTTGCACAGAATATATGTAAACATCAGCACAACATGATAATCTGGGCATTCATACCAGTACTTGAATGCTTGAAAGGCTGAGCAAAGTTTTAAGGCATGAATTCCTGAGGGGTAGCCGTGTTAGTCTGTATACAGCAAAAACAACGAGATTCCTGTAGCACTTTAAAGACTAACAAATTTATTTTTTTCAGGCATAAGCTTTCATGGGCTAGTGCTGCTACAGGACTCTCGTTTTTGCTGATTTTTCCTGGGAACAGTGGCCTCTGAAGACATGTTACTGCTTTTATAAAAATAGTTACTTTGTCTGAAAGGAAGCCCCAGCTTGTACAAATACATTAGTTACAGTAAATCTATATCGGTCACGACACTTAGTCAATCATTCTTTATTATCTAGCCCATTTTAAAAAAACAAAACACACAACAAAATATTAAATAATTGTGTCCTTCCTCAGTAATCAATAAATCTCTCCTATTTTATATAATCACTTTATGTTTGACTAAAACTATTCCTGAAGTAAGTAAAATTGACCTCTCTTTTAGGGTATAAGAAGACAAGTGAAGAAAAAGATTTAGAGAATAATTTGTGAACATTTATTCCTAACTAATATTCCAAATTCAATGACATGGGAGGAGTTCTGAAAAATTAATGTTATAATTTCAGTTTTATAAATTTTGATCTTTCAATTTATAATTAAGATGTTAAAGCAGCTAAAGCCTAACCTGTTGCTCTTTGTCGGACTATGTTTCTTGCTTTCTCGACTCCTGGTGCTCCAGAGGTAGTAGCACTCCTGAATCTCATTGGTTCCACAACTTCAGGATGACTTCTCCAGCTTAATGAAAATGATCTTCCCACTGAACTTGCCTTTTGAGGATCTGAGATGCCACCTTTGAGATAAAGAAAACACAGGAATCGTATCAAGCTAGAACATTTACAATTAACGCTACACTTATTTCACAATACATAGAGTTAAGTGTTTCTACTAAAAGAAACTAAAATGGGACAAGTTTTAAACCTATTATTTTTGGCAGAAAAACATTCTTCAAAATAATTTGAGAGATGCTGACTATGGAGAAGTTACACCACAAAGCTCATATGTGTACAGTTCTTCCCACTGTCTCTTCTTTCTAACCATTTTCTCAAACAACAGTTATAGATAGTCTCATCTACATAAAATGATGTACAGGAAGTTGAAAATATATCAGTGTAATGGATCAGGTCAGTAATTTGTCACTTAAACAGAACTCAAAGTGTCAGAACTTAATCAAGTGTCAAGATGAGTTCCTACAATAACACTGTATTGCATTGGGATGCACAACTAACATGTTCCTTAATTTAAATACAAGAATCAGCTCACTGGAATCAAGAGTCCAACTTGCTCCCCCTACTTAATTCCCTGATTCTCAGGAATCAAGATTCCTTTAGCATTGAGATTAATCTCAGTTTTCATTTAAAAAAGGATGACCCAAATTTGAAAAAGGGATGCGAAACTGAGAACCTGTATCTCCCACTAATTTCAGGGGTGCTGCTGGATGCTTGGCATTTTTGAAAACTAGACCACTTATTTAGCTGTCTAACTTTAAACACTCATTTTTTAATAATCTTGATCTATATGCTTCTAAACCAATTCCTTTTATGGAGATAGAGAAAACTGTAAATTCAGAACTAGACCTAAAAGCTTGTTAGTTACTTGTTCGGAATCTCAGATTATTCATGGTCAATGCCCAGGGCTGACCTTTGGGGGTTGTGAAATTGGACCACAGATTTTTGAGGCAGAACCAAGATCAAATAAGGGCTTGAGGTAAACGGGGGGAGAGGGAGACAATACTGTCATTAATTGTGTGAAGCCAGCGCAAGCTTCTCCCTGGCTAACTGCCTGCAGTTGAGCTGGTTCATCTGCTGAGCTACCAGTGAGACCTCTGACCACAACTGGTGACATTTCAGTAGCGAGAGGAGCAGCAGCAGCCTGGTAAAGCAGACTGAACACAGAAGTGAGAGTAAGCGATTCTCATGTTTTAATCCTGGTTCTAATGTTAACTCTCTACATTGTATTAGGCAAATCACAGGAATGAAAATCTGTGCTGTACCTCTAAGACACAGTACAGACCTTGCAACCCAAAGGGAGGAGATGGGACAATGATTAAGGGCATGTCTACACTACGAACTAAAGTCAACCTACAGTAATTACTGCAGTGGTTCATCTCCACACTACCCCCCGTCAGTGGTGTGCATCCTCACCAGGGGTGTTTCCATCGACTTGGGGGGGAGAGAGAGAGAGAGAGAGAGAGTGTGTGTGTGTTGGGGAGGTGAGGAGAGAGGGTCCTGAGATCCTGGGCTCTCAGCTGCACACACAGTTCCTCTGTGGAAGCACAGCTCTCCACTGACTCTCAGCTCACAGCTCCCTACTGTACCGAGGCTCCCACTTCTGTCATTCTTGTCAATTTCACAGCTATCTGAAGCCACAGAATTGACAAGAAAGCTGGGATGGGTAAGGGCTTCAGGTAGAGCCTGCTATCCCTGGGTTCCTGGTTCCCCACAGGCAGCCCTGCTGCACCAAGGCTCCCGGCTGGCTGCCTCCATGCAGCCAGGCTCCTAGATGGGAACAGAGAGCCAGAAGCCGGGGGAAAAGCCAAGCTGTAGCTGGAGCCCCCTACCTGCTGTCCCAGCTTTTTGGTCAATTTCACCACTCCAGCATGGAGCAGTGAAATTGACAAGAATGACAGCAGAAATGGGAAGCCTGGGGAGCAATTGTGCTCCCTGTGAGGTGCATGGAGCAAGAAGCCCAAAGCCTCTGTGCAGCCGAGCTCCCAGCCAGGAGCCCAGGGGACAGCTGGGTTCTAGCTGTAGCCTCCCACTCACCCCAGGTTTCTTGTCCTGCTGGAGCTGTGAAAATGACAAGAATGGCAACCAACAGCCAATGTAAGTAACCCAGAGTGTCTACATGGACACTGTCATCCCAACTACACTGACAATCTCTATGCCTCTCGTGGAAGTGGAGTTATG
>ML675614.1:5427080-5462160 GCA_007922155.1 Mesoclemmys tuberculata | reverse complement strand
AGCCTAAGTCACTTTTGCACCCTCCTGATCCTGAGTTGCTCCAGGGCTAGGGACGCCTTTGGTGTAACTTAAGCAGACCCCTAAATTATGGCAACTTCCTGTGGCTACCCTCTGGGTTTCATCACTCCCTGAGATCTCTATAGCATTGTGTCCTTGCCCTCATAAACTCTTTCTGGCCTCAGCCCTGCCCTGGAGCTTGTAAGGAAGTCCTTGGAGGACAGCTTTAAGGCTATCTTCTGCAGTGCCTGTGCCAGGTGATGCGTCCCCTGGCCAGATAGAGGCCTTCTATGCCCTTTTACCGAGGATAAGAGTATTGATGCAGTGGAGAGGGTCTCACCTTGGGTCTTTTTGCCTTAGTTTTCCCACCTGTAAAACGGGAATTACATTTATCTACTTCACAGAGCTCCATCCATGTTCATTAAGGTAATTCAATTAGTTCATTATTGTAAACTGCTACATAAATGGTGCTAAGATTCACAGGACTGCACACAAAATCCTCCACTGCTCCCCAGACTCTCCACTTACTTGAAGAGGTTTATTAAAATAAAATGCAATAAAATTAAATTACACTAAAAGGATTTCTAGTGTTGGTAGTATTGCACAGACTTCAGCACAAACATCCATGCTGCATTCCTACTACTGCAGTGGAGACCGGTGTTGAGCCTCTAAACACCCATACACTTATTTTTTTTTCTTAAAGCTTTTATAAAAAAGATCAGTGTTAGTAACTTACTAACCCAGATGCTTAGTATTTTTGGTAAATGAGGGCTGGGCACATAACAATACTAAGTAAAGTAAAACAGAGTGCATTTTTTCAAATGAATCTTTACAAAGCGCGAAGAACCACGTGTAATGTTTAAGGTACACTTGAAAATCTAATATAGTCAATCTAAGTTTGAATATCTTAACTTGTTTAACATAAATACACAAAAGAACAGAGATTTTACCTTTCCCTCTTTGTTTTTTTTCCTTTTGCTCACTTAGCTTATCCAGTGGTAAGTTTGTCATTTCAACCCCATACACCATTCTTGCTAACACTGCCGTTAGAGAATCCATGATATTGGCCCATTCAGTTATCAGTTCCTCCCAGTTGGTAAGGGAAGACAGTACGCTAAGCAGTTCATCCCAGAGTTCTCGAGAAATGTAAACACTCAGATTTGCTCGGATCCAAGCTACAATTAGTGTCTGGGAAATAGAGAAGCAATGACATTTCAAAAAAGCACAGAATTAAACATTCTAAAAAGCATTTCCAAAAACCAAGAGATTTAGACTTTTGTCTAAACAGCTTATCAACACATTTTTAATTTGCAGTCACTAAAATGAGAATTTTCTTTTATTTCCTTCTGATATGCTTTGCTTTCAGAAATTGCCATTTCCTGAGGCTAAGCTACTGCAAAATGATCAAGAACTACAAAATAGAGATCATGGTGTCATGGGAGTTAAATGATTTTAACAGCTGATAAGATAAGAACTATAAAACAGGGCTCTGTATAGAATGAGGCAAAATACTGCAGCAATGTCCCCTTACTTCAGCGGTATGTTGGGGCTTAATTCTGTGTGTGGGAGGGGAAGAGTCAGGACTTTTGTCTATGAAATGAAGAAGTACAAAGTAGCTCCTCTTCCTTTCCCTCTAGTGTTTTTCTTTCACTTGATTCTACCTTCCTTCCCCTGTTTCTACAAGAAAGGAGACTGCTGTGTCTTTCCCCACCACCAGAGTTGAAGACCTGACTAGTACCATAGTAATACAGGTACAGGGCACTAAGAGCTGAAGAGAGTAATAACTCAGGTTGAGCTGTCACCGCAAGATTACTTACTCCTGCAAATAACTCTGGTGCCAAGAAAATTGGTGCTTACAGAATCAACGTGGTCAGCTTTGGAGCTGAGGAGCAGGAATCATCAGCACTGTATGAGGTGATGTCAGTAGCAAAAGATTGGTATCAGTGAAGTGCAGAACGTTGTCTCAGAGGAAACGAAGTGTACTCGGTGATGGGTTTTTGCCAAGGTCTTGGACAGACTTAATTTGGACCATGAATTGCCTTTTGGCTGACAGTAAGGAGATTTATGCCCCATTTTACTAGATTCTAGTAAGGGTAACCTAAACCTGCACTTGCTGTGGAAATAACGTTCGTTCCGACCCCTTTCAGATAACTGAATGGAGGAGGACTTAGCTGCCCTACTGCTTTGATTATTAAAGGGTCTGAACTTTTTGATGAACAGTGAGCCCGGGAGTCTCAGATCTAAGCTGCCGCTTCCAGGAGCACTAACTGTGGAAACCTGTTCAGGCCTGGTAGACTCTCTCTGGTTCTGAGAAGACTCTCATAGAATGCTCCTATCTTGTGTGTCTTCCTGGACAAGGAATGAAATTGAGCATTAAACAGGGATGGGCCTTTCTCCAAGGAAGGCTCCTCACATGCTCATCAAGTGAAATAGTTGCATCACAGAAGGGGCAAATTTTGAACCCCTGGGACTTGGTTTTAGCCATAGTGGCTAAATCCTGATACCAGGAAAATCCATAACACTAATTAGGGAATTACTTTAGTGTTTTAGGCCAAATGACATGAAACAAGAAAAAAAAGTTACATGAACTATAATATATATATACACACATGCGCATGCGTATGCACATGCACAGCAAATTTGCACAGTAAATGGAGAGTGGAAATGAGATGACTAAGGGGGGATATGATAGAGGTCTATAAAATCATGACTGGTATGGAGACAGTAAATAAGGAAGTGTTATTTACTCCTCATAACACAAAAACTAGAGGTTACCTAATGAAATTAACAGGCAGCAGATTTAAAACAAAAGGAAATATTTCTTCATACAACACAGTCGACCTTTGGAACTCTTTGCCAGAGAATGTTGTGAAGGCCAAGACTATTAAAGGGTTAAAATAACTAGCTATGTTCATGGAGGATAGGGTCCATCAGTAGCTATTAATCAGGATCGGCAAGGGTGCAAAACCATACTCCCAACTGTCCCTATGTAGCTTCTGTTGGCAGAAGCTGGGAAAAGATGACAGGGGATCACTTGATTACCTGTTCTGCTCATTCTGTCAGAAGCACCTGGCATTAACCACTGTCAGAAGACAGGATACTGGCCTAGATGGATCATTGAACTGACTCTGTACAGCTGCTCTTTTCTTAAATGGACAATGCAAAGGCTCTGTCTTGGTGCTGCTACAGGAGGCAAGAAGGAACTGCGAAATGGATAGGCTTACTTTGCACTTTATGCCCTCAGGTAGAAGAGGGAGATACAATGGCAGCCAGGGCACAGAAGCAGCCCCAATGGACACTTCTGGCCAAAAGAATTTGATATGGTGTGTGCATGAGGTGCATGCATAGCAGACGTGGAATACACATGCACAGTCACTCAAAAAAGAATAGACAAATCATTACTGAAGATTTCAAGTAAATAATTCCACCTGAGAAATCTAATTACAACATAAAAAATTAAAAAGGCTGAAGAAGCTAATATAGCCCCAGCTACCTTTAACTCTAACATGGAACTTTTTAAAAAATATAGGCATTAAAAATTTCTATAAATTATATTTACATTAGAAATTAAATGCAAAATTATATGAAACTGACATTTATATAAACATACTGTTTTTCAGATGTGGCTCTACTGTCACCTCAGTTAATAATTGGCAATCCTTTCTTTCATGCAGATGCTAATTTAACCTATTTGTGGAAAGTACAGTTGAGAACAAAATTATAACAGAAGTGCAGTGTATACAGAAAATGACCAAATCATGGCCAGAAGGTGGTGCTAGAGATCCAACTTCACAAAGCTGAGGAAGATGCTGATTAAAAGATAAAAGGTTTATTTGTTTTTGTATTTTTTCTTGAGCAATGTCTTTATGTCATCAAAAAGAAGAAAACCAATCTACTCTTATGTGTGTTCTGTTATGATTTAAAAAAAAATTTCTAACCCCTCCTCATTTTATTTTTTCTATTGATCTTTGTGTATAGTTACATTAAATTTTCTGGTACAATTTTCCTTCCCTTCTGCTCACATTCTGTTTTAGAAAATATTTGATTTGGCTTAGTGAATGTAGCTTGAATGATGTTGAGAAATTATTCTCTGAATCACGGTTTCCTGAAGCTTTGTTGATGCTGGAACACAGGCAATGTTATGCTACATTGTATTATTTAAATTACTTCAGTTTTTAATGTCATTTCGAACTACTTTCATAAACCACAGAAAAAATATTTACTAAAAAGGGAACAAACAGAATTGGTAGGGGGGATGTTATTGTCAGCCTTCTAAAAATACTGTTTTTAAAAAAGCAAGTTAAGATTTCTACTTTGATGGTGGAATTTCTACATCATTTTAGGAAGGAATAGGTCACTCCGTTTGCTTGTAAATCAATCATCCAGGAATATACATAGACCAATTTTGTTTCTAAACACTATAAATAGTATGTTTGATACCAAAGAGTTCCCTAAACCTGAAATCATTGGGAATGTGTTATCTGAAGTGAGAAAATACATCGTACATCCTTCATTTTAGGCATCCAAGTAGACCAATTTATACATAAGATAAAGTTGTTCTATTCACATTGAGGTGACAAACTGCAATCTCAAATAGTTTCTGAAATGCAACAAGCAAGAGTGGAAAAAGATGCATAGATAAGGCATCCAAACAAACTTAATTCTGCCCTACAATGATGTCACAAGGGACAGAAAAATAAAATGTCTTTAAAAATTTACTCAGCCTGAGACAACAAACACCAAAATGCCTTAATTGTCATCATTACTGTTATTGCATAGGGTCACAATATGGTAGAGTTCAGGATTTGTGTGAGTTAACTATTCATTTTTTACTTTTATGTAGTTAGACTTCTATTAAGTGTTAACAACTTTGAATTTCCTGGGTTTACATATGCTTGGTTTGGGGCTAATTACAACATCTTTGCAATGTTTTTACTTGTAAATTGCTGACGCATACTCTCCACCTTACATCCATCTTAATAATTTGAAGTGGAACTGTTGAAGTATTTTTTATTCATTTTGTCTGGAAATTATGCAGTACACATTCTACTTTTTCATCAATTCAAAAGCTTTCAAGGATCTTGCTAAGTGAATAATTGTGAAGATTACTGATAAAGGAAATGTATGAAAACTGGAGTAAAGCTCCTAGGTTGCTTATAGGACTCATATTATTTCTTTCTGAAATTTCTGAAACCTGAAATTATTAATTGACATGGAGAATTATCAGCATGACAAGAAGCATATGGTACAAAGCTCCTTCACACATGCTCAGGATGAACATAATGATAGACATAAAAACTCTGAGATACACAGTGCACAGTCCTAGATATTTATTATACCTCAGGATGTAACTACTTACTAGCTGACTTATGAATATTTTCCTCTGATTCAGCATGATGCAACATTTTAGCTTACTAGATATTAATTTACCTTTAGGAAACAATTACAAAAAGCTCAGATTTTAGAGACAATGATTAGAATAGTCCTCCAAAGATACAGCTGTCCTACAAAAGGAGCACATATTGATTACGGCACACTCTGTGCTATTTCATTAAAGCGTCCAAGTTAGTTTTATATGAAAATAAATGTGTGACCATAAGAGGGCAAAATTAACAGGAAGCAGTAAATTAACATGACTAAACAACAGAACACTACCGAACACATGTAAATAACATGTCTGTGAACATAAGGGAAATGCAACTTTTTAGTATATCCTGTACCTTGCAGTAGTAACAAAAGCAAATTCTGTAACAACAACGTATGACATTTGTAGGTCTGTTTGCCTACTAAAATATACAAGGGTACTGAATAGATGGACAGACCTGCTCAAGTGTGGGTGATCAAGTCTTCCTCTAGTGACTACATTCTACAAAGAATAGATACCCTGATACCTTAAATTGTACTATTAACAAAAGTCAGTATTTTATGGGTTACAGATAGTATTTTTTTATAATATAGTGCAATATTTAAGTAAAACCATACCTTTTTGAATAGCATAAAATTGTATCATGAAAAACCCACTTCTGATATCAAATAAACTGACATGGAAATTTACTTTCCATTATTTTGAAAACTTCTAAAAGATCAAAAATAGTGCTCAGTTGCAGTTTTCCTTTTTCTTAACAAAAATAAAGGCACTTACCCTGAAAAGCAATCCTGCCAAGCTTTGAGCAAACATGTCCTTTATTTGGTTATCCTTTGGCTTCTGCATGACAGCTTCTGTTATTCGCAGCAGTATTTGTAACATCTGTTCCCTGGTACCAAAATAAAACCTCACATTTCAATTACAAGTTTTATTAATCATACTTTTCAGTTTCCACATATGAAACCACTCTTAATTCATTGAGAGAGTCTGACCAGCTGAAAATGTGAGCATACACAAAAATACTTTGCAAGTCACTTTTAAGACAACCGTAACTGTATGTGGAGACTTATGTCGAGGAGAATTACTTCTGGAGCATCATGCAGATGGGAAAAAACCCTCAATTTTAGAGGAGATCAAGTCGGGAGTGGGAATAGCAACCTGGTCCCTAAAGTCAAGAACAACAGAGTATGAAATTGTTAACCCTGAATAGTTCGAAGGCACAGTTCATTGTAAGGACAGGGAGAACTGAATGCAATGAAGAATAATTCTTTATTACACACTAAGGATATTACTAGGCATTGAAACTAAATGTTTCTGTAAGCTGACAAAAATGTGAGCATTTTCAGCTGTAAAATCACATTAAGTACTAACAAGAATTTACAGTAAGGAGTATTGATAAACCACATCTGAGCATTTTCTCAACTTTGAATGTCAAAATTGTCAGCTAAATTTAAGACTCCTGCTTTTTATTATTATACTTCATCTGTAGTACCGCATCAGGGTTAAGCACAGAGTATAGCATATACTTTATAATATTTTCATAAAACGTTGTTCACCACACATAAGGCACTGCATAGTCTTCATAATGCTTTCATAAATGCCGTTTCCCACACAGAGTAGTCCGGTGTACTAGAGATATTACAGATATTTAAGGCTGCAGAAAACATTCTAAGATATTGTATTGTTTTATTAGAGGAATAGTATGCTATGTGTAACTGAAGAGAGTATACTAATACATATTCAGAAATGGAGTGGAAATAAGTTTGCACAAACAACATTACCTTTGGGCATTTTTTATTTTTGAATACTTAGCCCTGCACTGTTAACGTTATCTAAACCAGAGGTCTCTAAACTAAAAGGTGCACCCTGCACCCCCGGGGGGGCAGAGGGGAACATTCAGGGGGACGTGGCAGGGCCTGGGCAGCCACCACAGGGGGGCAGAGAAGAAGTTCCACCCAGCCCACTCTGCCCCCAAATCTGCTCTGGCCCCACCCCTAGCTGCAGCCCTGGCCCAGGCTCCCGGCTCCACTCCCACTAGCAGTTCCAGGCCCCACTGAGGCCCCACTCTCAGCCCTGGCTTCCAGTCCCCCACCCTGATTGCAGTCCCTCATCACAGCTCTGGCTCCACTCCTGGCCCCAGCTCCTGACAGGGCACAAACCAGATGAGGGGTACGACCAAAAAAATGTTGGGGACTACTGATCGAAACAGACTTTTGTACTACATTTCCTGAGAGGTATTTTTATTTTTAAAAGGGGGGGGGAAAATCAATAGAATATGTTATATTCTCAAGGATTTAAAAATTCTGCTGGCTTCCAAAAAAAAATTAAATGTTGAGTGTGTAAAATCCATGTCAAAATTACTTGAATTACAGTAACTGGGGATTCTTTTCTGTATTTCACTGTGGGTACGCATGCACTCCATGCACCCCGAGTCAGACTTCTTGAAAGCAGTGCCCATTGATCCGCACATGTGCCCTCACTCTCTTCTTGCCTCCACCCAAGGAGATAAAGGGCAGAGAAGACTGACCACCTCTCTCAGTCCTTCTCTACCACACATCTAGGAATAATCCAAAGCAGAGGGGAAGGAGGACAGTTAATGGAATACAAATAGAAACCACACATCTCAAAGAACTCCCAGTTACTAAAAAGGTAAATAGCTTTCTCCTCTTCTTTGATTGCTGGTTTCTATATGTATTCCTGCTGCAGGTGACTGGCAAACAGTACTCAGGTAGGAATAGGACAGGAGGATGCAGGTGGCAGAGATTTCTGAAGAACTGCCATCCCAAAGGACACATCAGTGGAAGAGTTCTGTCTGGTGAGGGTGAAAGAAAGAGAATGCTTACGCATGCCTGGTGGGGATTCGTAGAGATGACGTTACTTGGGTGATAACAGTTACTATGGCATTCATGGATTGTTTGTGTGGTGAATACACTCTATGAAGCCAGGCTTGTAGGCAATGAAGATGGAATCTGGTGATTGGTGAGACAAATACATGAAGCAATATGTCTCAGCAGAGAAAGAAATTCTGATTGGTGTTCAAGGGCTGCTCATGACTTAATCCATGAGGTCATTTGTTGCTTGGAACTATCCAACGGCAGATAAACCCTTGCTGAGATTGAATTTAGGAATGGTCTGATGAAATCTAAAGTCTGCATAGGAGGACAGACATCTCCAAATTTACATGATCTATCAAGGAAGAGAAGAGTTAAAGCACTGACATGTCTTGGCAATGAGAAGCCAGTCATTGAGATGGGGGAAGACTGAAGCCATGATGCCTGATATGGGCAGTTACTACCAAGAAGACCTTAAGGAAGACCCTGAGAACAACAGCAAGGCCAAATGGGAGCAATCTGCATTGAAAATGATAGGGCCCACAATGAATCTGACAAAAGAAGTCTCGGAGTGGAGTGAATGGCCACATGAAAGTACGTGTCCTTCATATCAAGAGCTGTTAACCACATGTCCTTTTTCCAGGGATGGGATTATAGATGCCATTGTCATCATGTACAATTTCAGTTTGTGACTAAATTAATTCAGATGGCAGAGAGAGGATAGGTCTTCAGCTGTCCTCTTTTTGGGTAGTAGGAAGTAAAACTCTTCTCATCGTACTGAAGAGGTCCCTAGTCTATTACTCCTAGCTGTAAGAGGGATTGTATTTCTTGCTTGAGAATTCACTCATGAAAACAGCCCCTGAAAAGGGAAGTGGATTTTGAAAGAGGCAGGGAGGTAAATTTGATCTCATAGCCAGAATGGATGATGTTTAGTACCCATTTGTCCATTGTTATTGCACTCCAGAGATGGGAAAAGACTGCCAGATGACCCCCAAAGGGTGTGTGGGAATCAGCAGATAGTGGCATCACTGGTTTACAGCTCCTGAACTCCCATAAAAAATACCATTTAGACAGGTGCTGGGATTGGGATGAAGATGGTCGTCACAGAAGGTGCAGCAAAATGGGACTTCTGAACCCTTTGCCTTTTATGGGGTGGCTAATAAGACCTCTGATGATAAAATTGTTGAGCATTTTCACTTCTCAGGGAGCAGAGGGTGGCCCTGAAGTCCCTTAGGGTGTGTAAAGACTCATCTGTCCTTTCATTACAGAGATGAATTTCATCAAAGGGCAAGTCGTCCCTGGGGAACACCAAAGCGTGAAGCCATGATTCATGGCACATCACAATGGCAATAGCCATTACTCTTGAAGATGTATCTGTTGCATCTACCACTGACTGAAGAGCAGACCAGGCAAACAACTTGCCTTCCTCAATGAGGGCCTGAAATTGAGTTCTAGTCTGTTGCAGAAACCTGAAGATGAAGTCTGTAAAAATTTGGAATTCTTCAGGTAATCATACTTAGCCATCAGAGTTTGGTAATTGGCTATCTGGAAATGAAAGCTAACAGAAATGAAGGCCTTTCTTTCCAACAAATTGAGTTGCAGACCCTCTTTACTGACTGGAGTAGATCTAGGATGTTGCTGTCTAGATCTCTCATAATACAGCTGGACAACCGAAGTGTTAGGAACAAGATGAGAAAAGAGAAATTTCACCCCTTTGGCCACACTGTTGTGTCCTCTTGGGGGTATGGGTGCAAGTGGATGGTGTATGCTGGACTGTTCTAGTTGGTTCCAGAATGGCTTCGTTAGCGGGAAACTTTATCTGGCTGGATACATAGGATTGGAGGATGCCCAGGAATTTATGTTGAGAATCCTGAACTTCCTCAAGGGAGATATGTAGATCCTCCAGAATCCTACATAACAGTCCCTGGAACTGTTTATGGTTACCAGGGGAGAGGGTGGAGACATAGGAGCAACTGCTTCGTTCTCAGATGACAGTCTTATCAGGACAAGGGCTAAGAGAGAGAAAGAAAAGGGAAGAGAGGGAACTCCCCAGAATGGGAAATCTAGCTATGAAACTTACCTAAAAACTATCCGATAAAACTCAAACTATTTACAAAATATATACATATGCATTTATAGTTTGAAGAATAAAAGGAAAATGAATTTCTGGACACTGAAGGTTCTGACCCAGGCCACTTGGCAATGAGAAGGAACTGGAGAGGTGATTGATCTGCTCTGACCGTTATCTTCTCACTGAGAAGCATGAGAAGAGTGAGGGCCCATGTGCAGACAACTGCCTTCAAGAATTCTCTAACTCCAGGCACACAGAGCACATGCATACCCACAGGGGAATACACATCAGGACCAACACTCAAAGAAGTATCTGGAAATATTTGACTATACATAATTAGAACTGGACATTTTTGACCAAAGCTGTCAGAACACACTTGAGCAAGGCTGAGTACTAAGAAAAATACCCCTTAATCTGACTAATATGGCAATATATATATTTTTAAAAGTCAATCAAAATATAAACCTTTTAATTACAACTAACCAGATGTTAAACTACTTGTACTAGATACATTCATGTCACTATTGCCTCTTTTAAGCAACAGTTAATACATTAATTGTCATCAGACTAAAGCAGATTTTGGGAGATGGTATTATTCTGACAGCTCCTAGTTGTTCCCATGTCCCAGTGAAATACAATATAATGTAGTAATATTTGACATGTATGTAACAGGTTATGGCTAAAATGTTAAAAAATTTAAACCTGGATGCATAACATGCTTCCTTCCTTTCTCTCACCATCCAGGCTCTCTCAACCTTGTAAAGGGATGTGAGGCTTTAGTGAATAAAAGTTAAAGGACAGCACCTAAAACACTCTCAGCTTCTGGTTCCCAGCCATATGCATTTTGTAGGAAGAGGAGAATCCCTTTTTCCAAGCCCTGTGTTTTCCTGGAGGAAATGAAAACTTATCTTTAGAAGACTGGCCTAATTCAGAGACTGTGAAGCTAAGTATTTAACTACTTAAATATATTCAAGGCAGCCATCCACAGCTAAACACTTTTACAGATGTAGCAATGAAACTTGTTCAAGATGTACAAATGCACACTCTGATTCCATCATATCTGATCAACCCTCCTTTACTTAAGAACACCCAAAGGCATTTCAGTTGTTTACGAGAACAAGGGTAGGGGAAAATATATTGTTCTGCTGATGTTACAAAATTCTTGAGATTTGTTCTTTGAGTAGCTCTCCCACCCTCATGCTTTGGAGCAGGAATTTGCAATATGGCAGGGGGTAGCCTTTGTGTCAGGGATGTACTTTTTACTATCCCCATGAAAACATGGCCAAGGTACAGGACTTTAATCAGTTAGTTTACACATCCTCAGTAGAGTCTTGTCAGAGGTTTGCAGCCAGAATCTCTGAAGATGCACCACCCCACAAAGTGACTGAACACACGCCATCCTCTGTAAAATCTTGGTGCTGACAAGACTGTACATGCAGTCTGGGCCAGGCGAGAGACCCGAGAGCAGAGAGCCTCTTTCTCAATGACTCTGATGCTGGCATCCAGGCAATGGGGAGGAGGTAGCAATCTGAGTCACATGTTCAGGGACAAGTACTGAACTAGAGGGGAAGGAAAGGAGAAGATTGGGACAAGGAAGCTGGTGAGACTTTAACACACACACAAGGGGGCAGAATTAAGGTTGCACATTAATTCTGGCATCTCCTAACTTTTGAGTGCTTGATTTTTGCAATTGGCTGAGTAAAGCAAGGCCTTACAGTCAACTCTATGACACTTTTGTCTGCCTACCTGTAACGGGATAACTTTTGAATGCGAGTCATCAATAGCAAAACTTAAAGGAAATTTCTAGGCATCAGTGTCCATAACCCCACTGTTTGATGAAAATCAGAAAAGCTGAAAGGGGAAAATGGGAACAAATCTTATATGGAGCCTCTGTCATCTGGTTAGCAGAGCCAGAAGCTTCAACCACCTTTATGCATCTCTACAGAGAACCAGCCATTAACACATTTCAGCATAACATTTTCATGGCAAAAAGAAGGGGCACCCAGAACCCCTGGCATGGGGAGAATAGGGAAAGTGAGATACATATAGACGTTCACATGTGGTGAATGGGTAATGTGGGGCATAGTAAGCCCTTGACATGAGGGTGAGGTTGCAAAGAATACGAGAAATAGAGTGAGATGGGAGGGTGGTGGAACATCAGGAGCTTTTGGAAGGGAGGAGAAGAGAGGGATGCATGCAGCCTAGAAAAGAATCAAAACATGCAACCCTCTAGTAATGTTCTTTTAACAATTTTCTGTGTGTAATCTTCTACATATATTTTAAATTCAACAGATTGATAAAATGTATTCAGCGTGGGTGTGCATAAACCCATGCAGACATGCGCACCCATTTGCCTGTATGTAATTAATTATAAAGCATCTGAGAGCCCTAGCTAGCCACAGAATGTATATAAGAAAACCTTTCTTGAAGTAGTTCTTAACATAGCCATACTAAGCATTTTCCAGAGTTGAATAAACTATATTTTAAAAAGCTGAATATTTAGTTTGCACAAGAATCAAGTTTGAGCTAAGAACAGTACAACAAAAAGTTATAAAAACAAAAAAAATTAAACAAAAATCTCTTACATTCAGTATTTTAGGAATTTTTTCTCCAGTGGAATCCTGAACTGTGTTACAAAATAAGTACAACCTTATCGTAGTTTTTAGAAAGGTACACAAGGAAACATTAAAAACTATATTGTTATGGAAATGTCCTCTTCCCCCCCCCAATTGTTCTGTGTGAAAATTCTAAAAGTATTTACACTATTAATTTATTTATTTCATTTAAATTCTCTAAAATTTATTTAAAACTTACCATGTCTTTTTATTCATTGAAAGTTCCATTATCATGCGCCTAAAAATACTCAGAACTGCTTTGCAAGCATCAACTTGCTCCTTCAGAAGAGCAGGGACTTCGGCACATGGTTCCAATAAAAACACATTCGCAGAGTTTGTCAAAAACACCTTGAAAACAAAGCATTTTTTATTAGGAAAAAATAAGCTTACACAGTAGCAAACAAGACCAAAGGTTAAGTTTCAAAACAAACATTTTCCCCTTCTAACCAAATCCTCATCATTCCTTAAAGAAGGATATGTTAAATTACCTCACACACTATTTTCTTTGAGTTCTCCTACACTATTTAAAAGAAGAGAGCCAAGTTATATTCACTATTATAATACAAAAAACATATTTTTAATCTTTTAGATGCTTCTTTTTTCCACTGTGCCACCTGGGGGGCATTCTTCCCCTCCAAACCCATTTTCTAGCTGTAAATATTTAAGCAATGGCTACAGATATTTTTTATCTTTTACATTCCACATTGGCAAATGTACAGCTTTCTGAGTAATTCCCAACTCCATAAGTATAGAAATAATGTCTAATTGTCTAGTGGCTCTAGTGTCTCTTTAATTGGTGTCTGGTTCGCCAAGACAGGAACACAGTTAATATGCATTAAAAAAAAAGGAGAGAAGTCAAATTGTTCACGAGGAAACCAGTGAAAATGCTCAACTCTTCTAACAGTTACTTTCTGCTATCTGACAGCACAAACAAAGGCTTTATCCAAGCTCTCCTTCAACAGCAGCAACAAATATGTAGAATTATTGCTTATGTTAACCAGAATTCCATTTTTAGCAAGCAAGAGAAGGTACATGGTGCCTTCTAACATGCAAATGCATTTTGATCATTTTGAGTGTTTTTTTTGTTTGTTTTTTTTAAAAGGTCTAATCCCACATCTATAAAATTAATGGAAGGACTCCCATTGACCTAAGTTTAAGTTGGAGGGCCATTAATTAGGATCAATTTCCCAAAAGACAGCTATCAAAGACAGAATTTTGAAACTGGAAAGACAGCACATTGACAGAAAATGTCTTTCATCATAGTGTACTTGAGCAGGTCATTTATTGCTAGATACACAGAACGGGACACCAGAAAGCCCCAAAGTCTAACTCAGAGTAATTAGGGTTACTGTATATTTAGCCACTTTTTTTAAAAATGGAGTTCAAGAAAAAAGAAGTGATGAAGGAACTGCATAAATCAAATAAACCTTGAAAAACAAAATATAACTCCATGGGCTACACATCTTTGGTTTGGATTAAAAAAATGGGGTAAATTGCACTACTACTCATATATGACAGTCTCTCTTTGGTGTCCCTTAGATTTTGCAACACCTAAGAACAAACTCTGAGTTGAACTGCTTTATTACTGGAGTGCATTTTACCTGCTCAGTCTGCTGCTTGCTCAGAATGTTACCTCTTGACAGTTGATATTGCAAGTAGATTTTGTCTTTAAATTTGAGATAGCTAGCTCTGTGACCTTCCTCTGCCATATTTGTGTCTTGGCTGACCATCTGACTTATATGTAATAGTAATATTAATGTGCCTGACTGAATTTTATGCTTTCCCTATCAAGTATTTCTGCAAAGAGATAAGAAAAAAAGTTCATATTTTAACAAACAGCTACTTCCCTTCTATGGTTATTACAAGACGCCCAGTTCTGTTGATCCTACCTGTATGATCCCTAAGCTGTACAAGTGACTGATCACTGCACCATAATGAAAGTGGTGTCACTTCAGTTATCTGGTCAGATATGCAGAACAAACAGGGACTCAGATCAGCTGAAGTGAGCATAGTGCAGTTGCACGCACTCTAAAAGTTCAGGCTGTAGAGAGAAAATAATAAAGCTTTCTCTGAACTACTTCTGCTACATAAAGTTATGTTCTATGCTACTTATCATGCTAAAGACAACATATCCTTAAGATCACATGAGATTCTATTGTTCACGTCCTCCGAATAATCAGTATTGATAAATGTTTTCTATCTGCTGGCATGCAGAGTCCAGCTGTTGGGAATATAGTGGGAGACGAATATAAAAACAATACTTTCTGAAGGGTTGGATTTTGGGGGGAAGCAAAGTTACAGAAACCACATTTCAATTTCTTAATATTAATAGCATGATTATTTTTACTTGTGTACACTGATCAGAATTATAAAGAGATTCTATTATAATCTCTGTTTTAATTATTAAATGACATTTAAGGAAACATCAAAAACTAATTGAAAAAGTCAACTTGACAAAAAAGAAACTAGGTATCTTTTGTACTTCAGTAGTAATAGCAAACATGGATTTGCACAAAAGCATATTTTGTCACTTTTCAGAATAAATTCACACTTTAAACTTTGCTTGGTTCTTTTTGTTTATTTTATCACCAGAACTCTCAAAATAATCTTTTAACTCTGAATTCCCATGTTGTAGGCAGGGTTGATAGCACGGCCTATGATTAAGATTGCCTGGCACTTCTCATTATAAATCTGTTTTTAAATATTTATGACTTTGTCAAAAACTCTAACCACCTGGCTGAAATTTTTCAGGCTAGGTGTCTTCCGCAGGCTGAACAATTTTGGATATTTTCAGCCAAAAATGATTCAGATATTTTGGGAAGGAAGATAGTGTTAAAAGATTCTGGCAACTTCTTATTTGAAATATTTTAATGCCCCATGCTTTCAAGCAGGGACTTGAAATTTGGCAGGGAAAGACATTTGTGTCAGGCATATGTCTTTAGCAATCCCTGTGAAAATTTGCTCAAATTTGGCCAAGTTATAAGCCTCTGAAAAATGGTAGTTTGCACATGTTCAGCAGAGACTTGCTAGAGTTTAGCAGCTGATGGCGTCCCCATTGCTAGTAGTGTTGACAAAACTGAACTTGCAAATGAGCCACTTTTTTATCCTATAAATGCCCAAATGGCTTGATGAATTTTGCTTAAACTTATCCCAGAAACATTCATCTTCAAGCAAAGATTAGGTGATATTTCAAAAAATTATAAGCATGGAAAAATTGGCTTAGAATGGACCCTGCTTTGGTATAGCAGTTGGAAACCTTAAATTAATTTATCATCTTTGTAAAAGCGTCCCTTCTTCTGACTTTACAAACAAACAATTCAATGGAATAATTACAAAGCTATTTTTAAATTTATGACCCAATGTTTTCTCTATGTACCCTACCTGTAATGCAGCCTGAGCACCAGCCTTAACGTTCTGGTTTTCATCTTCGAGTATACATCCTCTGCTAACAGCATTAGAGAAGGAGTAAGTTCTTCCCCAACTGGAAGATCTTTTATGTCCAGAATGGTCAGAGGCAAGCTTTCAAAACACAAGTAAATACAAAACACAAGATACAGGATAATAAAAGATTCATTCCTACATAGATCAGATAAAAGCTAAAAAGTTTTATTTTAAAATTGTCGTTTTTTAAATGGTGCTCATTTTGACAGAGAGTACATATTCATTAATTAATAGCTACTCTTTTTTGGAAATCTAATCTGTATTACTTTCTAAGTACTCAGACGAGGTATAAGGGTTGTTCACCTTAGCTTTAAAATACTTTATAATACTATTTGTAACACATTCATAGCTGTAAAATTTCCATCTTTAAATTTCTTTTAACAATAAAAAATATTCTTTGGTGAATTTTAAACTTTCTGTAAAACAGCCTAAGCAAAGACTGGCGCTGTAAGGGTTTTTTATATTGTCAATCTTGTTCCCCAATGTGCAGAAATATCCTTTTAAATAACTTCACATCTCAGGGAGACAATCAGATAGAGAGGACATATACATCCGGTTCAATATGTTAGAAGATATGAGCACTCAAGTTTAGATCAGAGTTCCCAAAGTTCAAGGTGTCTGGATCCAAGGTTTTGGTCCAGATTATAAAATTGGTGGAATATCTGCAAATATAACTGGGTCCTTATCAGGATTTTATGATCATCAAATATTTGTAATTTTAAGTGTGTTAATGTGCACTCATGCTACAATATTACTGCCAAAAGTTAACAAACATTCATGCAAACAGGGAATCCTAAACCAGTAGACTGAACAATTCAACATTGCAGAATGTAACACTATTTGTGGCACTAAGTCTACCCAAAATAGTATTTACACACAGAGTGAAAAGAAAGATTCAAGGTCAGATTTTCCAAAGAGCTCAGCACTCAATCATCCATGACAGAGTTGCTGGATGCTCAGCACTTTTGAGAATTGACCTAAAGAAATAAAAAGGTACACATGCAAATATGTAGCCTTTAAAAGAAAAGTTATGAAATAGGACTGATGACAAATAAAGAGTAATATACATTATTCAGCTTGTACACAGTAAGTAACGCCTGATACCATACATGTTTGCAATCTGTCTCTGTATGCTCCAAGTTCGTCTCATCATCTTGAATATTTTCTTGTCTATCTGGTTCTTCCATGAACACAGGTTTATCTTGCAATATCCACTTTCTATACACCTTGACCACTTTTCGTGTTGCAGATATATCAGAGGAAGGCAACAAAAAAGCCTAAAATGCAAAGTTAACTCAATTTACATATATAAAGAACATTATAAAATTACACAGACCAAAAGAAAATAGTTTGTTAAAATCTACTTTTGAATTACTGCTAACAAGAGCAATGATGATCATCAAGCTGTTAACCTGAAAATACATGTGATACCATAATCATTGAGCCTAGCTGATTTCCATGTTGCCTGTGCTCAGACTGCAAGTAAAAGATGTTTCTCCTCACTTCCTTTCTGCAAACTCAACCTGATTTCTTTTTCTCTCTCTCTCATCATCAGTGACAGAAGTTCTATAAAACCTAAATTATACCCTCAGATACACCACCTATGCAACCACTGAATTCAGATTATGTTTCCAGTGTCACATGGAAAATCCCATTTAAAGCAAATGCTGCTAAAAGGGTGTCATTAAGGGCATAACATGGAGGAGAACATGTGGCATTCTGTCCCTTCCTTTTAAACTCCCTGAGGTCACAGGAAGAATATATTTCTCCATACTTCCTATGATCTGCAGCTAGAAGCCTCTCTGTAAGGTCCTCTGTTCAAGAGCCTTGGGAGGTTAAGTTGGCAGCCCCACAAATGTCTGGGACTCATCAGCTCCTAACACGTCTAAATAGGCTTGTCAGCCCTTCACAACATTTCTAAGTAGGGTTATGAGAGGCTGACAATCTTACTAAGATATCAGAGGGTGAAATCTCCCTAATAAGTGTAAGGCTTCAATGGGACAAGGGGATCTTCAAAGCATGTTATATATTTTCAATCTAAACTCTACCATAACATTTATCTAAGGAAACATCCCTTGTTTTGGAAAAAGACACTGGATAACAGGAGATGTTGAGGAACCTCATAAAGGTCATTGTCATCTCATATGTCAAGGTCAAATTCCTGCTTTGACCTTTAGTAGTTTTTCAAATTAGAGTTTAACTAACTAAAATTTTGATTCTCTGCATTAGATCGGTTAAAACTTAGACTACGGAATTTATCCATCTTTCATTTTGGTTTCATGTGATGTAATAAACAAAGTTAGAAGATTTTTTGGATTCTGATGAGTATTTGTTTTGTAATGTTTTATAACAATGCATCCTTTATGATATTAATTCCAAACAGGGTAGAAATTTTTTTTCTTGGAAACAGATGTACCATTTCCCCCGCAAATATTACGATGGAGGCCAAAGTCTTTTTTATAAGAGACTTACTTCTAACTATGGAATGGTTACCCACTTTCCATAAGCATAGTCTGAAAAGAGAGACTAAAATGAGTTCAGACTTAATCTTTTTCCACCTGAGCTACCTGGGCTGGGAGCACTGTAATGGCATCTTGCTTGGAACCTGGATACCTGTTAAAAGAATTTTAAGAGGCTAAAACTGGGATAGGCAACTGGCAACCCACAGTCTGCTTCCACAACACCAGATTTGTGCCCATCCATAGATAGGGTTGCAGCCCCAGAAAAATATTTTTTCTTTTTTTAAGTAGACTGAGCCAGGATGTTGAGGGGCATAGTCTTTTAGTAAAACTGCTGCTTACTCAGACCATTCTGGTTGGCTCCACTTTCATCAACACAGACTGACTCTACCGCATGCCACCCAGCTCCAGGTACTGTCTCCCCATTGGCTGACTGTTGGGAGCTGAGACCAGCCACCCTCCTACACAGTGAGTGGGGACAGGACACATCTCTGCCAATGCAAAGGAAGTAACCACAGCTGGTGGGCATGAAGCTGGTGCCCGTGCTGCTGGGGAATAATGTGGAGTCTGGAAACAGGAGCCCATGCACCAGGTCGCAATGCCACTTACTAGCCCAACCATCAGTATATTTACACTGACAGCGTCTTGGGGATTGATGCAGTGGGATCGATTGAGTGGGCTGTGTAAACCCGCTCAATCAATCCCGGAAGTGCTCTCTGGTCAACACAATAAAATCACCTCCCTGAAAGGAGGTACACCTGCATTGACCAGAGGGCATCTCCTGTCAATGCAGCCCAGTGCAGATGCTGCGGTATACCAACGTAAGTACGTTGACGGGAGATACCCTATAGCTTGCGTATCTCCGATCGACAGCCGCTGCCAGTGTAGACCAGCTCCACGTCTCCATCAATCATGTAGAAAGTAGACTCTGCCCCGTGCCACCCAGCTTTCATTTCTGCCATACCATTGGCTCCCACAGACAGCCAATTTGTTTGTGACCATGTGGTAGAGTCTGTGTCCATGGGGCAGCAAAAAGAAGGCAGAAACTGGAAGCAGCAGAAAACAAAAAAAAAATGGAAGATTTGTTTTGTTATTTTCATTTATTAATCTCATGATCTTCTGCACAATGAAAAATAGATTTGTTTAATTTGTATTTGTTTATTTAAAGGTTGGGCCATACGGGATTTAAGAACATTACATTTTTATATTTAAGAATATTTAAGTTTTTACACTGTTAATACCTGATTAAGTCTACATTAACATGCTGTGTTGTAGCAAACATTTCTGAGTTATGCAATATATATTATAGCCTGTTAAAAAAAATGCATGGTCCGCCAAATGGTTTTAGTGGATTTTGTGGCCCTCTGTTACCTTAAAATTAACCATCCCTGGGCTAAAACATTAAGGCAGTATTAAGAGGTACACAGCCCTCATCAAGGGAAGGAGTGATGCTGCAATATAAAGCCTTCAAGGGAAGAGATAAAAGAAGCAGAATAATTAATTTACACTGTGACCAGAAGAGACTCTCACTTCCTCCTCTTAAAAAAAAAAAGACCAAAAATCTGTTTCAATTACATAATCCATATTTATATTAAATAAAAGGCAAAATAAATTTCTGCTTTGGTGTTCTTTATTTCCGTAACATACAGTGAAGTTTTAAGGACTTTGAAGGAATGCTGAATTAATTCATCATCATGCCAGAAGAGGGCAGCATAACACAGTGTTCTATAAAGGATACCAAACTATTCCATAGTGACAATGTCCTTCTCTTTCTCAATATAGAAAGCATCCGTAAACATGCAGACCTTTTTCTTTGAAATCTTTTTTTTAAAAGCTGGCAAATTAATAATGGGGCTAAGAGAACATCTAACAATGACTTTTAAGTTCGTCTAAATAGAAATTAAGTATTTACTTTGATCATAGCTGCGGAAGCACGCTACTTGCAAACTCAGCTTTGTACATGCAGTAGCAGACTCTACATGCTTTTTAATTATATGCACCAGTGTACGAGACATCAAAATTCATATGTAAGGCTGCATTAAATGATCTAGGTAGGTGTGACAGAACGGCTATTTTGGGCTGAGCAACAAATTGGTATTCCTATCTGACCTTATCTTCATTTGTCAAACTACTAATCAATCCTGATAAAGAAAAAAGTTTTAGGTTTTCAATGCTAGCAAATGTCAAAACTTCTTTTAATCGTGTTAATCCAGTACCTTGTTATATTATATTAATAATACTGGTTTCCTCACCTGCATCCCTTGCAATTTATCTTATTTCAGAACCTTCTTCTAAATTTTACAAGGAAATATACAAAATCTTAAACTTCCTGAAAGTTTTCAGTGTAACCACTAATCAATTTGTAATCAGAAAATGGGAAATAGTCTCAAGGTGATAAGTATTGGGGGGGGGGTGACGGAGAGGGAGGGGGATAAAGTTTCTCCAGTCATGCTAAAAAAGAGCAGAATACAATATCACATTTCATGGTTTTTAACTGCAGATGTGCCAGTTTAAGCTGCATTTTCAGATGAATTATTTAATATATTTATAATATTGTAAATTATTATAATACTGTAAATTGCTTTAAAAATTGATTTTTTCCTCTATTTGGAACATTATAAATAACAATCAGTGAGGAACTAGACCTAAAAAGGACTCCTAAAGATAAGGACTTGCAGATGGGACTATGATCAACTTTAGTTGATCATTTGGTTCAACAGCATTTACAGTATTCTTTTGCATAACACTTAGCCACTCAGTGCAGTTATACAAATGTTTCTGCAGTTTTTTAAGTTATACAGTAATACGTATTATCTCATAATACTTACCTGGCGAAATACTTCATTGACAAAATTGACATAACCTCGAGTGGACAACAGAATTCGCTGCACCATCTCATACACTGTCCGATGTTGTTCTTCAATGCTGCAAAGGCTAGAGTTACTGAGTCTTCTATCAGACAAAGTGCTGCTATTGGAATGATTTTTCTCTTGCTCTGATAGCCCACTGGTTTCCAACTCAGGGTTTTTATCTTGAGTTGTACCACCAACCGTCTAGACAGGAGAAAATACAAGCCTAATAAAATAATTGTATAATATTGCATATAAACATACCAAAAACCTGGGTTACTTATTCCGAACTCCAGTTACCAGCAACTTTCACAAACCCATGGAATCCCAGGAGCAACTGTAATGCAACTTTCAATAAACTTGACTTAAGCAAAAATTAGTCTGATAATATTTAAATGCCTAATGTGCATCCTACTCCCATATCTCGGATCTGTTGACTGCCTATCAGCCCTGTAAGACAGAAAACCACAAGAGAGGGTGAGCTGGACTATGGAGAGATAAAGAAGTTTAGTGATATGGAGTACACCAGCAATCTTGATTTCTTCAACTTGAGAGCTACCTCCAAAGATTCTTACTTTTTAAGTCTTTAGAAAGTAGATGGCACATAAAGGCACAGTACTAGAGGATGATCCTTAGGTCACTCTATGCTCCATCAGAAGGGAGAGAGAAACTGGGAAGGAAAAGATTCAGGGAGAAAGAACAAGTAGAGGAGAAGTTCCAAGTCATTTTTTTTTCATTTGGGAATAATTGTCACCCTATTCACATTTATAAAGCATTTTGGCAAAATGGTAAATTATGGGGTTATTTATACAGCTGTAACATTTTGTAATAAAAGAGATCCAATCATGAGAGAGAGGATGACACAAGATATAGTCTTTTGAAAAAAGGTTATGTAAAACTTATCTACCTTAGTGGAAAAATGCTCTCTTAAATGAAAACGTATCATCTACATGCAACAATTTTCAATATTCATTTCACTGAAAATATTGCCTGGTCATACGTGCTGATTAGCAAAGGTTCCTTTCTTTTTATAGTTTCAGAATCCAGCAATATTTTGAAACTAAAATTCATAGACTGTAAGGGGGAGCAATGCACATTCGGTGAAAGTCAAAGTCATTAAAAAGTCAGCATTGCCAACAACTGCCACACAGTTCTTACAATTTTGCTCTACACTTAGAAGAGTAATCACTTATTTAACTATGTGGTAACTGTTGACAAATTCTGGTCGTGAACTGTACCATACCTCATTGAGTTTTAAACCAAATATTATTTTCAGTATAGCTTTCAGCCAGTTTTACTAGAGAGAAAAGGTCCTGTCAAGCTCAAGTGGCTACAAGCATATTGAATGTAGCAACACAAATCTTCATACCAAAATCAGGGAGACAAATTGATCCAAAGTACTTGAGCTTCAGGGAAACAAAACAAAAAAGTCAAACAAAAAACCCTTCCTGTTAAATAGCTATGCAAGTTTCAATGTAAGACTTGAAATTCTGATAATCTTCAGTAATTCTAAAGAAATTATCACTATTTCAAAATGCAGAGCTTTACAAAAGTGTGTGCTCTGTAGTAGACCATACAGGTACCGTTTCTCTTCATTTCCATATGCTAAACTATATTAAAGGAGACTAAAAATACATTAAATACTTCCCTAGTCTTTCACTGTAAACAACTGCTAAAGTTATCCTAACGGTATTGTTTGATTATTAAAGGTGGCCATCAAGAGACACTTTCTATTGAGAAATGGTCTTCAAGACCTTCTGATTTAGATCAACTGTGTCTAATGATAATACTGTGTATTTAGAAGATTGCTTTTCCTTTTCAAATAAGGCAAATGGTTACAGAAATATTTTCTGGTACACTGCTGAAGGGGATCCTCCCAACACTCACTCCTCCTTCAGAGGAAAGCTAATTTAAACTCCATCCTTCACCCACCTAAGCAGCCCATTTCCTTTTTGATTCAGTTATCAACATATTTTGATCATCTGCAGCTTCTCTAGCATATACATAAGGAAACAAGTAAGTTTATGACATACCTGAATGATTTTAGGCAGCATTTCTCCTCCATTTTTAGTATTCTGCACTGAAGTTAAGTACTTCTTTTCAAGAAAGAAGGTTACAAGCCATTTAATAAAAACAACACGAGCAGCCATGAATGGGATTTTTGTGCTGTAGATGTTTTCGTTATTTCGAGTTGCAGTAATGTATGCTGGTTTTGGCCTCAAGTCAGGCATATCTGGTGAGATTAAACAGATAATATAAATAATTTTTTTTAAATAACTGCTTGGTGAAATGAATTAGCATTAGACCTACAGCATTTTTTCTCTATGTGAAATAACTAAGGTGTAAACAGCTGTTTACACCTAATATTTTTATTAATATATATTTATATACTGGCATAATTTTGATTGGTGCTGGAGATAAATAAGAGAAAAAAAGCACAGATCCTGCCTTGAAGAACTTAATCCATACCAGATAAATAAGAGACAATGCAAGTGGTAAACAAAAGGAAGGGACAGAAATTGAAAGTAAGAAGGAGTTATAGTAGAATGTGAAGTTTTATAAATTCTGATAATTTGTATGGAGATTAAAGCAAAAAAAGTGGTGGAGTAAATAAATCAGAAACAGTCAAAGGGTGCAAAGCCAGGAAGGAGGAATCAGGTTTGAAGAGGAGAAAGAAGATGTGCTAAGGCACACTAGAAAGGGGAAATCAATTCAGGTGCAGGGAGCAGTGTGAAAAAAGCACAGAGACAAGAAAGTGGAGAAAAGGCAAAGGGCTCAAAGCGTGAAGAATGCCCAGAGCACAGCCCATGAGGAGGGGTATATAGATGAGAGATAAAATATAGGCGGGGCAGAGTTGTACCAAAGTTTAAAAGTGAGCACGATACTTTGAATGTTGTGAAAAAAGATGGAGTGAAGGGACTCTAGGGGTGAATAACATGGTTGAAGTGGCAGTGAAGTAAGATTGTATTAGCAGTTAAATGCTGGATAGACTGAAGAGGAGAAGGTTGACAGTCAAGGGAGATGTTGAGGAGTATTAATACTGGTCAAGTATTAATGGCTTTGTTCCCATTCATACCAGCCCTTGAGTTCCAATGCACCACTTAACTGGTATATTAGGAACAGCTCAAAGATGAAAGGATTTCAACATTTCTAGAGTGACTGAAGCCTTTAATCATACAACTGAATTTTTTGACTGGCTCTGCAGCTCTCACCCCTGCTCACAGCATGCCTGTATACTCACATCTACATCTCAGCCTCCTGTTACCCTCTCATAGTATGTCTACACTTTGTGCTGGGGCTGTGATTCCCAGCTTGGAGACATCCTTGTGCTAGCTCTCATCGAGCTGGCATTCTAAAAATAACTTATAGCCACAGAGCTGCAAGCAGTAGGACAGGCTAGCCACCTGGGCATTTGCCTATGGCCTCTCACAGGTACGCACTCAGGAGGGTAGCTTGTCCTTACACCCAGGCTACATTCTTTATTTAGCACACTAGCTCAATAAGAGCTAGCACAAAGATGTCTTCAAGTTGGGAATCACACCACAGCTTCAAGTGGAGATATCCCCCAAATGCTATTCTCTCTCTCTCCTTCCCTTCAGAGATGAAGCAGGTAAAAGAAGAACTGTACATGTACATATATTAATGATTTTATTTGTATCACAATTAATGTCTGGCTTTTGGGCACCTTAAGATTTTTTTCAACATCTAGCCTGCATCATGTATTTTGACATCTGTATGCACATTCCTTGTTCACCTAAAACATGAAGGCTATGGAAGTTTCAGGTGCTCAAGGAATGCAGGACAGCTGCAGCCCACATGTATGAAGTGGAGTGAAAAATAGCTTCCTGTGTTCCTTCTACTGCTCCCATGGGGACATGAGGCATTGAATCCAGATATGGACTTATTATAACCCATTGTTCCTTAAAGTAACAGTTAAATAACTCATGGCAATATCTGTGATTGCGTGTGAAAAGTCTGTTTTGTAAATGAATGGCACCTAATGATTTGATGATAATGCAAAATAAGAAAATTATGTTAATCTCTTTCACCATATGTTAATATAAATAGAGAAATCTAAAAAAGGACTAGAGAAAATAAGTTTCTCTTATAAGCCATTAAAAATAACACAAACTTCGCATATATTCAGAAAACATAGCTGTAATGATCACAAACACACTACAAAAAGTAACCTCCAAATATTTTTGCTACTTAAAAGTAAAACTCACTACTTACCGAGCACAGGTTTGTAGAGGTTGGTTAGTTTTGTAAAAGATGGAAACAAGTGAGGAAGATAATACTTTCTAAACAAGGTGAAGAGAAACTTAAAACCAGTGTCTTGGTTCTCCTTATTCTTCCATTCTAAGCTTGCAGCCTTTGCCATGGGGCCAAAAAAAATGTTTCAAGTTAATACACATTCTATTAAAAATTTCTCCATGTTCATGATAAATGCTGCTTTACCGAATGTGGAAGATGGAAAACAACAGCACTTCAATAATAGATATGAAATATTAGTACTCTATTTTCAAAGCTCAATGTAGTACAATAAGAGCATAAGAAAAAAAATGATGCATGCCAGGTCGTTTAAAAAGCAAACAAAAAGGAAGTTCATTCAAAACTGACATTTATACTGTTATAATCCAATCACTCACATAAATGCCAAATTAATGTCACGGTATTTTGTTAAAATATTTTACTAAGATTAAACAAAGCTTCTTACCTCTAAGTAGGGTTCTATGAAGCTACTAGTCTCTCCAGGGCATATTTTTCTCTCATAATCAGCATACCCAACTCCTGTCATTAATGGGAGTTGCGTATGCACATACAAGATAACCTTATGAAGTCTCACTCTTGAGCCATACATATTTATCACTGGCATTGGGAACTGACTGCAAAATGTGATTTTTGGGCTTGAGTACCTCAGCCCTGAGCAGCATCCGGTGTTGTGAGCACAAATTATGTGAGCTTCCACATACCACTCTGACACAGTCCTGATCTGCAATATCTTGGTGCAGATTGTGTTAAATTGTGCTAAAGACTGTGGTGCTTTTTTCACTGAAATATAGGCATATTAAAAATAGTAGGCATGTTCCAATTACAAAACACGAGTTCATTTCTTCTAATTATTGGTGCCATGGATTCCAATACAAGTGCAAAGAAGAATAGTGAAAGTAAACATCCCTGCAATAAAGGGAAAGACAGACTTCTTCTCCTCACTTGAACCTCTCTGTGGCTTTTGATCTCTCATAAAAACTTCACCTCATGTAAACCACAAGCCAACAATTTATTTACCATTCTTCTGAGGTACATTGTTCCACTTTACTCAACCCGTACCCTTTTTTTTAAAGCAGCTTCAAGAGAAAATAAATTCTCAGTAACCGAAATTTTCTATTTTTCAAATTCCCACAAAAGCCCACCTGATCCCTACACACCAAACCAGGAAATACAACTCTAGTCATCTTGCCAAAACTTTCATATTTTCACATCTAAAATTAAGAAGTGATACTGGTTCTTCCTTTACTTTGGCATCATTGATTTGTTTGCTTCAGCCATAGTCTTATTACATTTTCCCAATTTCATCAATAATGAACCTACATCCCAATTAAATGTTTTTAAAACTTCCAAAATCTCTAAAGGTCCTCTGATTTGCAAGGCCCCATTCTGCAAATACACATATAAGCTTTGGGAGTGAGGATTGTCTGGAGTTTTTCCATTCTAACTGTCTACTGTCTGAAGTAAATAGTTACTTCTATTTAATTATTTTATGTTGGTGGAGTCAATTTTAATGTATTAATGTTACAGTGTAGTTACTGTAACACTAATTATTGTCAGGGCACTCAGGGCTTTTGTATACATGTTCTTTTTTAATGTCAAATCTAAATAAAATGAACCTACTTGTGAGTATCCCCAATGCATATGTGTACTTATTTATATGTGTATATGCCTTGATGTGGCAAAAATTTATGCACAAGAATATAAATTCATGATTCCCTTTAAAATTTACTGTCTGGTGCTTGCTTGCTTTCTCTGGCCATCTCAAGTCATTTGACGGAGTCAACTGTATTTCCAAAATTTAGTTAAAAAGTGTGTATTTTTTGCCATAACTTATTTCTATTTTGCATCTTTAAATCAGGGGTATCAGCTAACTTTTCTCCCTTCTCAGTTTACATGCTATAAATAAAATCACTGGGCCATTCTTTTGGTTCCAATTCCACAATGTATGTAAGTTAAATCAATTTACAAAGCAACAGCCCTAATTTCTTCAAAATGCAAAACCAAAAAACCAACAACAAAATTGTGATCTGATTTAAAAGACAAAAATTTGTTTCCCTCAAAGAATGCTATTAAAAATGCTTGCAGCCTTTAGTCTCCGTTAAATATTAGGGAATTTGTCTACCCCTTTTTTCCCCTAACATGTGGCCTTTCCTTAAGTGCCAGCTCTGAACACTTATTCCATATTCAAACCGGGTACTTTTCATCTCGTCCATCACTGTCAGTGAAAATGGTTTGCACAGCCAAACTGGGTATTCAGCTATACTACTGCAACACAATTTTCCTCAAGTGTAACTGATCAGAATTTAAACACAGTTGTGTTAATGAACCAAGACAGAACAGAATCTGCAGTACACAAAATCCTAATTTACAGGACCAACAGCACTAAAAAAAAGCAGTGAAAATATTTTTGCACCATAATCTGTTGGGAGTTTGTATACATAAAAAGGGAGCAATTCTGTTGAGTAGGAAGGTGTTATTTTTATAGTCACTATGTACAGTAAAACTGCATTTTAAGCAAGACGACACAAAGACTTAAAACTGTTTTACCATTTTGCTTGCATAACCTTCCTAAAATGGGTCTCCTGTAGAAATAAAATACCAATTTTCCACCTTTTTAGTTTTGCCATTACCTTTTTTCTTTTTACAGAAAATATTAGAGTTCTTTAACACCTAATTTGTACATGTTTATTTGCTCTGTTAGTGTTGCTTTTAATATCTCCCCTCCCACATTTTACTTTAATTTTGTTTTAATCTCAACTTCGTATTTTTATAATAGTGTCATTATCTTATTCTTCTTTCTTACAGAAAGAGTATGTAGAAACTATTTTGTTTTATCTATTTTTTAATTAAAATGTTTATTTAAATCAGCCATCACACATCTTTACAAAAACCCTAATCTCTCAAATCCTCTCTCTTCCCCAGTCACTCTTTATATCTGTTTTCATCGATGTGTGTGTCACTAACAAGGAACAAATTATATCTATACCCCAGCCAACAATCTAAATGCAAACCCAAACACAGGATTCTCTTTATCCAACCAAACAGTCCCACAGCCACTTCTCCTTCCCTCACTTATTGTACATTGGGGATTTAAAACAGCCAGCTTAACTGACAAATAAAGATGGCTGTAAAAAGGTCATTTTTAGCACCTTCTTGGACCTGCTGATAGCCAGAAATAACAAATCTCAGGCCACGTCTACTCTATGGGGCTATAGTGGGATAATATCACAGCTATGTTGGAGTAACGCTGTAGCGTAGACACAGCCTACAGCAACAAAAGGGGGTTTTCCACTATTGAAGAAATATCAACTTCCCAAGTGAGGGTAAGTAGGTTGAAGAAATAATACTTACTTAGCTGAATCTACACCGGAGGTTAGGTTGGCATAGCTATACTGCTTGAGGTGTGGATTTTTCACACCCTTGAGCACTGTGGCTATGGAGACCTAAATTTTAAGGGTAGACCAGGCCTGAAATAAATATGAATTGACCCATTATGGGAGCAAACAGCAGAGGGAGGAAGAGTACAGTGCAAGCACTGGCAATTTTGGACTGCCTTCTCCCATAAAGAGCAAACAAGCTCCCCTCTTCACAGAAAAACAATCCTCCCTCTCTGTCACAACAACTTTGGAAGACACCATATGCCCGTAAGAAAACATCTAGCTGAGATGACTAATTAAAATGTAGGAGGCCCATTTGCATGCAAAAGAGATTCCAGATTAAACAAAGTCCATTTAAAAAAAATGGACATCATCAAAGTCATTGTCTACATCAGTACCAAATCCTGCTGTAGCAACTATGTATCTGAAGAAAATAAACGGGTCACAGCCACAGTTGCTACTAAATCAACAGCTACTGTACTTTCTAAGCTTCCCTGAAATCTCAGGGTATGTCTACACTGTATCTGGGAGTAAGCCTCTCAAGCCCACGTCCACAGATCTGTGCTTGGAAGGCTTGTGATAGCATGCTAAAAATAGCTGTGTAGATGGTGCTTTAATGTTGCAACTCAGGCCAGCGCTCAGGCTCTGAAGCCCTACTCTAGGTTTCAGAGACCAAGCTGCAACATCTGCACTGCTATTTTTAGCATGCTAGCATAAGCCAGTGAACCCAGGTTGAGGCTCACGCCCAAATGCAGTGTACACATATCCTTGGAGACTAGCAGTAAAACAGGAGAGAGTATAGAATGAAGCCCTCTGGAGAACATTAATTCAGAGGTGTGGCTTACTATAATGCATTTCACATGCTACCTGGCTTTATCCTGATTTAAAACAGGATGACTTTCCTCAAAGGCTACATGAAGAGTCAATTACTAGAATTCTTCATAATTCTGTAACAACCAGCAACACAGATTTGAAGCGTTATGACAATCATTTGACTGAAATACATTGACCATCTCTTATCATGCTAGCAATACTGATGGTTGAATGAGGCATTATTCTATTAATAGCTTTTGAGATATGTGAAAAGTGCATCTATTGTATGAAAAGTCAAAATTAATTATGCTTTGAAATCAGCTTCCTGAAGTCAGTTATTGAAGCGTAGTGACTAGGGATTTGTTTGAAGCTGTTTACTTTGTGAAAAACCTTCTTTATGGATATAAACTAAAGCTTTTTTTTTTTTTTAAATAAAAACACAGTATGACGACATATCGTATTTGTTTTTCTTATTTGAGATAGAAATAACCAATTTCAATACAAAAGCCACCACAAAATGTTTGACTTTTTTCTTTTATATAAAACAAGCAAATACCTGTATGACGACAACCTCCATTTGAAAAATATTGTACAAGGTAGTAACAAGAAAAAAAAAAACCTTCCACCAGAAATATGTTCCCCTATATATTAAAGATTTAACATATTCTTTTCGCACCTGGATTACCATGTACTTTAACAAAATCTGAAGAAAATAGCAGGTTTGGTCCTCAGCAATCTTTTCACCAGAGACAGCTGGCAAAAGTGGGGTTATCTCTTCAGGATAAATCTTTGCTAAAATACAGAAAAAGATTTTTTTTAAATGACTAGAGCTTTAAAATGGTGGTGTGAATAAATTAAATTTATGATGTAATCGTGTTCTATAAAATATTATAGTATAAATACGGCTACTGATTGCACAAAACCATGTTCCACTTAGGGTCATTTTGATATCTACCCAAGCCCCAAAATGCACAGCTAAAAACAGCATTATCCCTTACCTCCCATCCCCACAAATTAACACGTTTTTCCGTGTGAGAACCACTTATCAAGAGAGGAATTTCTAGCCTTCACAAAAGTGACAACCTTGAACTGAGTGAGATCTGATGCAATGATGTCAGAGCTTGAAGACAGCCTGAAACAGTAGTTTTGACAGATGTGAACTGCCTAATTCGTTTTAACATCTTGATATGATGAAAACTAAAGACGATAATCTATGGCATGCTGAAAATGTAAGGGCAGCACAAACTGAATTTTATATTGAAATGAACAACACATGGTCTATTATTCATACTTATTTTTAATTTAAACCTCTATTTTTAAAATGTATCTGAAGTTGCCACCAAATATTGAAAATTTCCCCTGGAGTGTCACAGAATCCAGGGACCTTACTACTGAATATGTGAAGCCTTGACAACACTAGACATATTAGCTCTTTATGGAGAACAAGATAGCCAACAACTGACAAAAAGAACAGAAAGGAAGGGATTATTAATGATGGTTAGAATCACAGTCCCTTATATATCTTTGCATCTGAATGTTGAGATCGGTGACAGGATGTGTATGGAATCAATAGTCCTTGATATCCAACTCAAGTATATCTAAAAGTACATCAGTAAAGTATCCAGTTTAACAATTAAGAATGGCACCGAGCTTTACCAGAAGGTAATATTCCCACAGATGTCCCCCTTCCCCTTATAGTATGCAGCTTTTAAGGTTTCCTTCTACTGCCCCTCCCTCCCTCAAATCCCACTGTTTCTTCTTGCCTTCTACACTTTTCCCTTTAACCTCTACCTTGTGGACTCCTTCTGTGGGGAAGACCTTAGCAACCAAATGATTCTTGCATTTACACTTGACAAGTTAAACTCAATCTAATTATCCTTAAAAAAAACACTCTGGAATTTGCTGCCCTACTTGGGCAGCAAAAGCCCAGATCTGAAGAGATTCCGGGGTGCTGAAAGACTCACCTGATTTCCTTGGCTTTATCTGGACTGAGAGAATTGGGACAGATGGCTGAGAAAACTCTCTGTTGATAATGTGCTATTGTACTGTTTTCTTAACTGTGGGCTTCTTTGTTTTTTAATTTTGTACATATATTTAGGTGCCTGTGATTGGCACATGAATAAATTAGCCTTTTGTACTGGAACCCTAACTGCCCTCCTTTCATATGATGGTTGAGAACATGCAGAAAAGTGGGGTGGAGCCCCTCACTGTACCAGACATCAGAACTCCCAGTCTATTCCTCCTCCTTTAGGAATGCCCTCCCCTAATCTCGATTTAAGTTTCAGGTGACCAGGGAACTTGATCCCGAATACCTGCAGTGGACATCCGCCAAGTTGTGACAACATGAACACTTTATAACCTAACTTACCCATCAGGTCACTTGACTGCTGACAGAAGGGTAGAAAAACCCACACTAATCTACCAGTCAGAGAAAAATTCCTTCTCAGACCCAAGAAGAGATTAATGTGATTCCAAGACCTAGAAATCCAATTCCTGAGATGTAAAATGGCATCCTGGGCAAGTGTAAGGACTCATAAGTTTTCTCTTCTAATGCACAAGAAGCTCACAGGCTCCCACTGCATTCTTCAATCCAACCAAATAACTAAAATCGATCCCAAACTCACAAGAAGCCTAAAAGCCCACGAAGAAAGAGGATGTCTCAGCAATCCTTAAAAGGCCCCCAAGAATTTTCTTTTCCCTGATAGCACAAACAAAGCCACTCCATCTCTAACGGGGTGGAGATGTTCATAGTGGATCTCTAATATGGAACCCATGATGACAATATGCACAGTAGAATTGGGGATTAGTTTTCCACTTACAGGCATCTAGACAGTACTCTTCACCTAAATATAAGCTCTGGCTCTAATATTTAAGTTCTTTTTCAATTTAATACTGACTAGAACTGTCTACATCTACTTACACTCTGGCAGGCAGGAAGTAGCAAGCAATGAAAAAGATATAGCGATTCCTGGATCTTTAACGCTAAACAACAAAAATGTTCTGTACTCTGCCACTACAAGACTAGAGATATAATGCTATGAAAACATTTTAATAGATTAATAATCTCAACATGACATCTCTCTGCTTCACTGACTTGCAGAGGATAGTGTGATCTATTAGATATTTTCCCATATTAACAAAATCTGTAATCTATGGATTAGTGATCAGAAAAGACAATATATTCAGCACTTCAATTCTGATAATTTTACTTACCATCAGGCAAATTAGGAGGAGGGCTAATGAGTGTATCCAGTGTACAGGGACCTCTTGATGACATGATCACTGGAAAACCAGGTACTAGGCATGCAAAAGTTAACACTTGTTCCTCTGTGGAGTTTGTCTGAAGTGCTTGAAGCCAAAGAAGAAACAGCCGGATTCCTTCACATCTTATCTAAAAGGAAAAGAATGTAGAAAGTGCCATTGATATGAACAGGAAAATGCATTAAAATACTAAGACACCATATTGAGACACAACACTGATCAATTTAACCATGAAGAGGATGTTCAGGAGGCATGTTCAGGAGGCATTCTGCCAAAATCCACCCAACGTAATAGTTCCTAGGAAGCCAATATTGTCACCATAAATTTGAATACTTCTGAAGCTGCTCCCCCTTAAACCAGGGACCAAAACACCTCATGTAGCTCCAGGAATTGAGTGCTACAACCACCTTCTCCTCATGCACCCTCTGGTCCTGTGCCAAATACAGCCCAAGAATCAGAGCCTTAAAACTGACCTTTTGAAGTAGTATAGCAGGTGTATCTCATGAATGCAACAAATGCCAATACTTCATGCCACAATAGGTAGGGGTAGAATTCTGGCCCCATTGAAGTTAATGAGAGTTTTGCAATTCACTTCAGTGGGTCCAGGATTTCACCCCAACATTCCAGTCATTTCCTTGAAAACCTGTACATACGCCAATTCCTATGCAACATGTAATGTATATATCCATGATAAAGAGTGCTCAATAAACTTTCAGCAAGAAAGCAAATAAGCTAACAACACAGAAATTTAAATTTTGGCATTGTAATTGGAAGAGGAACAATGGATTTTAAAAAACGCAAACACGAAAGTTTGCATTCAACCTGATAGTTTAATATCCTAAATTCCAGGCTGGGGAGATTTAAAAACAAAATATATTAATCTGCAAAATTTATCTTCACTATAGCTAGCTTTAACAAAGATCATTAGAATGGTAGCAGGTCTGGTCATAGATAATACAGTAATAAATGGATGCTACTATGATTTTTTATTAAAACATGAACAATTATTATATAGGAAATACGGTAATAATCATTATACACATTCAAACAATAATTACAACAAATTGGGAATCTTTAATGAGTATAAACAATGGAATCAAAGGTAGCAAGAAACACCAATATGTCATCTAAGGGAAATACCTTAATAGAATTTCCAGTGTGCAAAAGCTTCTTCAAAACTGACCCTGAAGTTAGAAAAGTGAAATAGGAAGATACATTGATAAATTATTTGAAGCTGTCTGCTTTTGTCAAAGACATTTTTACCAAAACAGACCATTTTAACACTGCTATACAATATTACTACTGCAATGTGGTTAAGAAATAAATACCTGTGTGGAATTAGCAACTATGCAGCTAATATATTATCATACATTCTGTTGAACAGAAAGATGGGGGGAAAAATAAAATTTAATGTATCTTTGAAGTTTATTTTGTTTTACTCAGATGCCTCTCTCATTTAAAAGCATTACCAGTGGACCACTGATGACTTTGACCCATGAAATGTATAATTCTATATATCTTTTTTATGTAACTATTGTATTAACATTTCATGCCTACACGTCACATTATGGTATATTGACTGGAAAACTGATCATAAAGGTTTTGACATTTCAGGAAGGGAGAAGCACGGGAACAGGAAAAATTTAATACTAACAATTGATGAGAAAAAAAAAATTATATATACACACACACACACACACACACACACACACACACACACACACACACA
>ML675614.1:5375191-5427070 GCA_007922155.1 Mesoclemmys tuberculata | reverse complement strand
CACACACACACACACACACACACACACACACACACACACACACACACTAGGAGGCTTGAAGACATATGAACAATTAAGGGAACAAAGACCAAAAGCTGTTTTAAAATAATTCTGATAGTGAAATTTTAAAATGCCATGTCAATTACATGCAGTATATGTTTCAAAGTTGTATGAACCAAAATTAGACAACTTTGAAAGTGCTAGTCAAATAACCTAAAATACTTCAATAAAAATCAGAGCAATTTGAAAGTGCAGAATATCATAAACTGAACTCTCAAAAATAATCTCCATGGAGAACACACACGCCCATGTCCTGTTATTAAATGTATTACTTAAACCTGGTACTCTATACCCTACTGAACAGAATAAATCTATTGCACTAACACATTTGCATCTTTATTGTATTAGTGCACATTAAGCAACTGTTTGCCAAAGCAAACTATTTGCATGTGCAAATACTTTTTCTACACACAAATGTGCATGTACAAATCAAATGTGCCATCAAGTTTATTTCCCATTAATTGAGGCTGGCTAAAATTTCTCCAATTATAACTATATGACTGAAATCAAAACAGTACAGTAGTTACAAAATATCTCAGTAAAGCCCAATTTATGTTGTTCAACTTTACAGAAAATTGTAATGAAATAGTTCAAGCAGATGTCTCCTTTTATTTTTGTCTATGCTATCTGGAAATTTGACAACAGCCCTTTCCTTGACCTTTCATTTCCACCCATTATTTCTGCTGCCATCACAAATTCATTGCTCAGCTAGAGAACACACTGATTGATTGAACAGCAAAATTAATGTTGAAATCCCAAATAAAGAATAGTGCTTTAAAAAATAGCCATGTATCCAAATTATATGCAACAAACAGAATAGTAAATGTTCTGACCACTTTAGTGCTATTCACAACTATAGTTTTTCATTTTCACAGCAGTAATAAGTCTAATATATTTAAATTAATGTACAGGGACACCATCAGGTTAAAATATATATTTTAAAGTTTCCTTACTGTGTTACAAACAAGTTATATTATTAAAATTTAAAAGGACTTTCAATATATGTTTTCAGTATTTATGATCTCTTTCTACTCTCTACTTAATTCAACCAGGTCAATGAAATAACAATGATCAGTTTTGCTTTCTTGTTCTCATGCATTAACACAAAGCCACAATGTTTAGCTTACAAATTTTGCATTTTGGAGCCCTGAACTACCTGAGACAAGCATGTCTCTTCAAGCTGTAAAATTCACTCAGAAAAATTATTTCTGTCTCATTTTATTATTGGCTTTTCCACTGTACACAAGAGAATAAGACCAGCTTGTTAGTCATATTATATTGCATCTTTATGTTTATTAAATAAACACGCTACTTTAAAAAATGTTAAGATTGCAAAGTCAAGCACTCAAAAATTAGGAAATGCCTGAATTAAGTTTGCCTATTATATCTTAATTTGACTCTTTTGTACACATGCATTATGATACACAGTCTTTAACTGTATGGCCACATACTATTTTTTCACAGGATCCCAGCCTCATTCAGTGCAAGAGATGGACAGGGCTTTGGGAATTAATCAACTTTGTAAAATAGGAGGATGTAGACTAGAGGGGTCCCTCCCTCATTTGCTGCAGAAGCTGGAAGGTCTGTAGTAGCACGTGGCAAGTAACAATGAAGAAAAAATGTCCTCAGGGTGAGGCACTTAAACACTATCCTGGATAAGGAATTTTATCCCTGCCTCTGCCACAGAGTTCCTATATGATGCTGGGCAAATTTTTCATTTTCTGGGTGCCCACAAAAGACACATGGGGCCAGATGTGCATATGTGCTGAGCACACACAACTTTAACTGAAGGTCATTATAGCTGTGCTTTGAACATATTAAGTGCTATAAAAATGCTAAGCACTCTGAAAAGTCAAGTGCTAGGTGTCTCATGTAGGGCATCCAAAACTAGTGGAGACTTGACAATTTTGGCCTTATTCTCTCTGTGACTCAGTTCCTTAGCTGTAAAATGGGGACATTACCACCACCCAATCTCACAGAGGCATTGTGAAGATTAATTAATTAATGCTTGTGAAGCACTTGCTTCACACTATGGTGAGAGCACCCGACATGTCAAGGAGAAAATAATTTTCTGCTCAGTGCAGGATTTGAATGGCTTCTGTTAAATAAGACCTGAGTCCACACAATGAATAAGAAAGATAAAAAGCAATACCGAATAACTACCTATGGAAAGCATATTATGTGTTCAAGTATTAAAGGCTATCATAATGCATAAGCACATAGGAACTAAATTAAGATTTCACAGGCCACCTTAATTCTGGTGTTTGCAAAACCATAACACTCAAAAGTTTGGAATCTTAACATTCTTTTAAGGTTGTTTTTAAAATATAATTTCCTTAACTAAAAAACCTTGAAACTTCATCATGTGGAGCCATACTGACTCTCCTCTACCCTCCTTTTGGATCTTTAGATCCACAGCAGGGATTTCTACTACTTGAGCTAAGAGAATAATTGGAAGCAGTAATAGGCTGATAACCTCTATGTTGCTCAGGCATTAGTTGGGGATGAGACACACTTTGTTAGTGGATTTCACAGCTGTCAGCCCCTCCCGCACCCTTCCTGTCCAACTCCTCCCCCCAACCTCCCTTCCTGCTCCTGCCCCCACTCCTCTATCCAACAAAATGCAAGTTATTTGTTTTTTCAGATGTGGTATGCCATATAGTTTGTACCACAACATTTCTAGCTTGCAAAACAAATAAGACCCTCTGATGTCATGAATGCTATATGCCACAAATCATAGAAAAACCCTCAATTGTAATCTCCATTCTATTTTTTTCAAGAACATGATGTTGTGCAAGAGTTAACAAAGATTTTTCAGATCTGCTCATCCCAGAAGCATGATGTTTCAAAAAGACAATGGCAAATTAATTTCCATATTTATTGCTCAGTTTACATATGCTGAAAAGAACTATTTATTTTTTTGAAATTTCAAGAACTGGTCTGTTAAAAATGGACAGCGTTTCCATGTAAAGAACAAAACATAGTGGAGCCAGATTCTACTCTAAGCACAGATGAAAGTTCTGTTTATTTGTCATTTCTTAATTCACTAGTCAGTTTATGAATCAAAACTACACCCGAGTGTTATCTTGTGTGTTACTTTTTGCCTGACAGTGATTAGGTCACAGATACTTTTTACTGCTTTTCATCCAAGAATCTCAAAGAACTCTGCAAAAGAATGCTTAAATAAGATTCCGATTCTACAAATGGGAAAAAAGGCACAGAGAGGTTAAGAAATCTGTCCAAGGCTCCACAAGTCGGCAGCAGAATCAGAAGCAGAATTCAGATATTCTGACTGGCATTTCCCTGCTTTTACCAGTTAAGTACACTGCCTCCCTACTACATACAAATGCTAAAGATGTGAACCTTATCATTCACTCTTTTTGAGGAGGCCAGGATTTGTACTATTTGAAAAAAATTTCAGGAAGTAAAAACTACAACTATATAACAATCCTTTTGGCAAAAGATTAAATTAGCCAGCCAAATGCCAAAAAAATCATGGGACGCAGCTGAAGGGTTATGTGGCTGCTTTGGCAGGGAAAAAAAAAAGGCGAACTGGGAACTGTAGCTGAATGGAGCACTTAAAGAGCTGAAGGTTCAAGAATTTTTAGCTCTTGGGCTAGTACTGAAGTTCTTCCTAAATACTCTTCTACTACTACTAAATGGTGTTGTGGTTCATAGGGCATGAAGTGCACTTCCTTCTGTGGGGATCTGGAGGGCAATTTAGGCAAGATAGTAGCCCCACTGGAATTTTTAGACAAAGATGCCCTTGAGAATTTCATTGAAAATTGAACAACTAACCAGCTTTTATTTGTACTAATAGGAAAGCTTATAATGGTAAACTACCATATTTTACACACTATTTTAATACTGCTGTGACAGCATTCAGACATCCGAAGAGAAGAACAGGGGGTTTGAACTCCAAAGAATAAACAGTTGAATCATCTGATTATATACAATGTTACTGTACTATAAAAATATGTTGAGTAAGGTCTTTTATGAAAGCATTTTATGTTCTGAACTTGGTGGTCATTTGAAATATACATACAGGCTATGGTTATCAATGTATGTATTCACGAATATAGAAAACTGTGCCCCTAATTTGTGATGCTGTCAGGCTGGACAAGGGCTGCCTTCTTAAGCAGAGGAGACTAGCTCCAACACCTAGCATTGTACTACCCAAGAAAAGACAAATGGTGGTCCATTAAAGTTAATGGGAAAACACTGAGACTTCCTGACCATCATCTTAAGAAGGAATGTCCCTTCTTTATTCCCACTCTGAGTAAACATCAATTAGCATGCCAGGAGAGGAAAGAAGGGGGGGGAGCCTTTTTAAAAAGATGCATGAAACTACTGTTTTCATCCAGAAACTCAGGGACAATCATTTGGCAGGTGCTGTCCATGAAACACTGCATCCGATCTATAGCAGAGGTTACTTTGGGAAACTGTTCAGAGGCTATAGGTAACTTCTATTAGAAAAGGGAGTTTATCTAATTTGAAAGTTTAATGCTTAAGTTTGAGTCATTATGTTTATTTGCTGTATATGTATATACATATACATAAGCCTGCATATGTTTGCTATTTCATAATATTTTATCTTTGAATCTGTGATTTTTTTAAATTAAATAACCCTTTTGTTTATTTTTACCCCAAGCAGGTCTCTGGTGTGCAAACTGTATGGAGCACGTGCGCCAAAGTCAACTGGCGTCTGGGGGGTGAGGGGGAGGAGAGGTGTGTGTGTCTAGTTTCACCTTTGGGGGTAATAAAGCAGAGGAGAAAAGTCCAAAAATCTAGTACTTAAAATTGCAGTGGATGGATTTGGGGAGACTTATGACTGGAAAGGCTGTTGGTAGTACTCTGCAGGAAGTAACTAGGCTGGTGGAAGACAAGGTGAGACCAGAAGCTCATGGGCAGGCCACTGGTGTCAGTATAACCAAAGCTGCACAGCATAAAGGCACCCAGGTTTACAGGGCATCTGGTGACCAAACCTTACTGGTTTAGGTAATCCCCAAAATGTCACAATGGCATAGTGATTACAGGAATTGCATCCCAACATCAGCAAACTGAGGTTCACACTCCAAACACTCGCAAAACAGACCCTAACAGATGCAAAAGTGAGGGAATAAAGTGCAAGTGATTTGTTTTCTTTTCTTTTCTTCACTTTGGTTTAAAGGAAATACAACAAGGAAAAGGAAAAATGAGTCAATTAGAGTTCTTGTGTGATCAGGATAAATACTGAGGGGGGAGAAAGGAATCAGTAGGCTGAAAAAGGAATTCTATTTGAAGGTGCTACTAAAATATCATTTAAAAAGAGTTTCTTCTTACCTATACTGTGGAAATGCCATCGATAAAATATCCTCTCAGGTAGCAGCTGTAATATTTTCTGCAGAAAAAAAACTAAACAGTTAACTTTTCCATAATAAATTAGGTCATTTAGAGAATCTGATGGAATAGTTGATGTCTCCCTCTAAGTCAAACATGAATTAAACAATACAAAAACAGACATCTACTGTAACAAGGGTTAGTGTCCACTATTTCACTTTCCCTAGAATACACATTATGTTCATTAACTGCAACTGTAATTAAAAGCAACTGTAATTTAAAAGTAATACTGACAAGGTTTTTTTTTTTTTTTTTTTAAACTTTCCATTGTTTTGAAAAGGATCAAAACCCTAATGTTTCAGGGCATAAAACAACTTCTAACTGAAGGAGTTAGAAGAATCTTCAGCTATGGACAAGGTATTTCAAAACTGCCCACTTTTGGGTTTTTATACCTTCTTTGGAAGCAGCTGATATTGGTCACTGTCACAGACAAGATATTGGCCAGATCATAGCAAATCTTACTCTTCTAATTGATAGAAAAGTAATGAACTTTTTTGTTTCAACCATCTAATGCTGGCACATCCACCAGCTGAGACAGCCCTAGGGAAACTGTGATATTAACTCTTACACAGAACTACACTTTCATCTGCTGAGTGGAACTGAGCAGAATCACACAAAGCTACATTAATTATTCCACAGCAGATGTAGTTGGTAAAGCACTCATGTGTAATAATATGCAGTGGTCTTCCTCTGTAGTTTTGGGATGAATATGACAGAGGAAGATCAAGCCAAGGAAGGGGGAAAGTCTTGACCACAACCCCTAGCTTTGACATTCTATATGGTCCCAATAAAGCAAAGCAAGTAAGCAGATGCTTAAGTACTTAGCTGAATGTAGGCCTATAATCTTGGCTGGAAAAACAGTTGGGCCATCAAATTTTGCTGTTTGCCAACCCAGTGAATTATAATGCTACAAAACAATTTGTATGAATCACCAAAACTTAATTTTGTTGTTTTTACATTTGGCAAAGAAAGCTTTTTTCCTGACTTTTAAGTATAGTGCAAGTCAACATGGCTAAGTTGTATATAAGCTCTTTTTTAGGTTGATGGCCAACAGAAAGGTAACTCTGGCAAGTTATGCTGGTTTGCTGCTGCTGAAAATGTAAAAAGGATCAAATTAATACAAACCAATAGATATGGATTTCATCTTCTTTTCTGAAAACTTTTCAGCTGCTGAGTGATGAATTTTAAAAAGAGATTAAGAATCCAAAAGGGAAATTAGTTTTAACACTAATTTTAAAGGTCAAATAATTATCTCTAAAGAAACTGGCAGTACTGTTTAATCATCACACAAAACAGTAGGAGCAAATTTTCATGAAACTTATAGCATCACCAATTCTTAAGGAAAAACTACATGCAGGATGCAAAATGAGTGACCAATAATAACGTAAGCAATTGTGACCCCACTTGTTGGTCTTTCAAGATAGACTGGCAAGAAGAAATAAGGCAACACAGCCAAGTAGACAACACTTAAAACTTTAGTTATTCCTTCATATAAGGCCAACAAATGAGCCATTACTGCTGTTGGAACAATATGCTCAGAAGATGGATTACGATAGAATAAATCTGTTGGAAAACAAAGTGTTTCAGAAATTGTATCCAGTACTCAAATGACAAGTCTCTCTAAAAATGGAACATTCTTTTCTTCATAGCAGAAAATGAAAGTCATGGCAACTTCATAGACATTGAGAACTAGACCTCAGGTCACATCAGTTTTCTACAGCAGACAGAGTAGAGTAAAAATACTCTATAACCATTATTATGGCAATTGTCCCATAGACAGTATTAAAAGTCTTTGTATAGTTAGCTCAGAAGAGAAAGTAAGTCTGGGATATCCCTTCTATATTTCCTCATTATACTTTGCTTCAATATAATCCCCACAAGTACTTCCATAGGCTTTCAACTAGGGCTTACCTTGGCAGCAGTGGTTAACAATAATTATCCTGAAAAATCACATGGCCAGATGTCTAGCTCTCTGTCTATGGGCAAGGTAAATGTGACTGGAATGGAAAAATCTGACTGGCTAAAAATGAGAACATAATTAAAAAAATTGGGGGGTTTACCTGTTAATTAAGGACCATGTTTCTTCCAATCAGATTGCAGGATATATAAGGATATAATAATTATCCATTTAAGTATTAAAATACTAGGAGCCTTGAACCTTTCAACAACACCTTTGACATTAATCATGTAATCTGTTTTTTTCATCCTAAATTATTAACTTTTATTTTTGATGTTTTCCTTCTAAGTTTTTTACAATACTACATGTACCAAATGTGAATAAAAAATTGTGCCCAATTTTTCATGCATTCAGATAAATGTTAGACACATACTGTATATGCATAGTGCACAGTAAGAATTCATGGCTTTTAAAAAACAAACATGTTAAACTTGAATGAACTGATGACCTTCGGAATGCATCTTTTGAAAAGGGCCTGATGTGGCAACAGTCTAACTTTTTTGTACTTATTATGAATTGACTAAAAGAAAAAACCAAAGCAGCTGACCACAAGGAAATACAACAAAGTATTTATTTCTATTTGTTTATGTCATCAAAATATATATCGTGTATCATTAACAGAAAATTGATTTTGCAATATGCAGTACTGTAGATTCTTTGAGAATCTGGAATCTCCTTAGAGTCCTTCTTGTGTATTACGTCCTCTAATATTAAAAAATACTCTTGTACTCAATATTTTATGCCTCTAAAAAGGACCACTGACCTTTTTCCGTATTGGAATATTTTAGGACAAACACATTCAAAGACTGTAGGTAACATAAGATTTTAAAATGCACTACTTGCTGTATTGTACAAAGAACTGTAAAATGTCATGTTGTATAATAACACAATGTAAATGGGTACAAAGTGAAATACAGGTAAATTGTAAATATGACTCCCAATAGCATGTTCATTAGCAGAACATGGCATAGTATGTCAGCTTTATAAATATATGGAATTCTTCAGATTAATATACTACTAATAAATATCCAGATATAATCTGATGCACAAATTATGTCCAAAAACAGTATAATCTCTTCCGCTTCAGAACAAACAGAAGTAAAAGAAAAAGCAAAGAAGCTGCTTCCATGGAAATGCACTCATTGATAAACAATAGGAAGACCTGTATATTACATTTTCTACAATATAACTAGAAATTGCTTCTAAAGAGTAATGCTTTTTAAAGGGTGGCCTATAAATGAAGAATATTGAAGAAAAATTAAACGAATTGTAAGATTATGTGAATATCCAAAAAGCAAGGACTAGCTGCACTCTCAACATAGTTTATTCAGCTACCTTTCAGCATCACCAAAATCTCCACAATTCTTGCTCTATGAGAAGCCCCAACATGCACTATGTTGGTAAGACTGCAAACTCACTAGAAACCTCACTGCAGCATACAGCCTGGCTACCGGAAGAAAGATTACCAAGAAATGACTCTTTTAAACCACCAATGTTCTGCAAAGATTTATTTTGTGTGTGTGACATGATATCTTTACGAGTTTTCTTTATTTGCAGTAAGAAATTAAGTCTCCAGTCATTTGGAGGTTTCTGTAGGCTGCAGAAAAGTTCTCGGATTGGAAACCGTAAAATGTCTTGAGTCAAGATGGTTCACTGACTCAAGTGACCAAAGATTACTTACCTGTAACCAGAATTCTTCGAGATGGCTCTTCATATTCACTTATGGGTACTATGCCATCTTGGGGAACCTTATAGTAAAAAGCCCTTCTAGCAATGCTAGCTACAGTACTCCCACACCCTCTCCTCACTCCTCTGCTCGGCATTACAATTTACTAATGGCGAGGATATAAATGGGGTGGTGCGCCCTCACCACCCCACTTCCTTCCGTCACAAAGCCAGAGACACAGAACGACAAGGACTCTGACAGAGAGAAGGCGGCAGATGTGAAGTGTGAATATGCAGACCCTTCTCAAAGAATGTCAGTTACAGGGAGAGATAACTTTCATTTCTTCTTCGAGTGGCTCTGCATATTTCCACTCATGGGATAGACTGATAAGCAGTGCTGAAAACTAACCTGGAGGAGGGAACAGAGTCCTAGCTGAATATACACTAAAGCACTGCCTTGCTGAATCTGGTGTCCGATTTAGAAGCCAATTCCAGATTATAGTGCCTGGTGAAAGCATGCAAGCAATGCAAGGCTGGAAGTCAGGTGACCTGGTCGTGGCCTGGCCATACTGAGCCCCGAACGGCTCCTATCTAATCTTAACTATCTACACTTAACACTAAACACTTAACTGATAACTCTTACTCACTAAAACAACAAAGGCTATTAGGGGAAGATACTTGCATGGAGCAAGAGATGTTCCAGCAACCGTCATGGGTGGAAAGAAGGAACTAAGGGGCCATAGGGTCAACAATGCCTTATGTACCGCGGTATGAGCACGGTACTCCAGGGGACCACCTGAGCCAACCCTACAGGATCTGCTAAGGGGAAAAAGTTCCAGGAACCCGTGCATGGTGGCATGCACTCACCTATATTGGAATGGATATGAGCAATCACTTGAAGTAGAAGTCCAGGTTACAGCCTTACAAATTTCAGCAACTGGCACTTGCTAAAGACAGGTGAAGGACATAAGTACCTCTGCTCTTATGTGGTTGAACTGCAGCAAGAAAAGGGACTTTCGCTAGCATGTAGCGCACAGTAACATGTTGTTTAATTCACTAAGAAATAGCCTGTAAAGAAACCATATATTCCATGTGGCTCTTTGAATAACAAACAAACAAACAATCTAGGTGATTTACAAATACTCTTAGGTCTGTCCAGGGAATAGGTGAGAGCCTAACATCCAAAGTGTGCAGAACTGATTCCCCCTTATTAGAGCGAGGCAGGCAGGTGGGGAGGAGGGGGGCGAGGGTGGTGAATTAATTATTTGATTGATGTGGAAATCAGACACTATTCTGTGTAAAAATCTGGGATCACGTCTGAGAACGACCTTGTCTGCATGAAAAGAAGTGAAAGAGAGCATAATTCACTCACTCACGACACCAATGATCTTACAACACAGTAAAGCATCAAACAAGGCATATATTCTGTCATCAGACACATCATCTTTCTCCACAAGGAACTGATAATAGGCCATGACTGTTTGATAACTCGCCACCCTAATACCCAGAGACGATGAAAAGAATATTTTTCTCCTCAACGAATCAACCCTTTCCCCCTCTTTATCAGTTACAGTGTAATGTGGTATTTCAGATCTAGCTACGTTACTGGTAGCAGCCACCACAAGTAAGTTAGGGACAGGGTGGGTGTGAAAGTAGGAAAATCCCTGGAGCTATCTGATACAACTTATCAGATTTCTTAAAAACAGGTTGGCAAGAAGCAGGTGTGGTCCATATGGACTTCATTAGCTGTAGCAAACTATGCAAAATGAGTGGAATATTCTACTCCTTGAAGTAGCCCTAAGCATATCAAGCACTGGGTGAGAATCTCTTCCACAGGCACTAGAGGAAGGTTTAAAGTGGACACAAGAGGATGCACCAAGCTGTGGAACTGCACAGCATCCTCAAAAAGGAAGACACTGAAGCAACCCCCATATGTTCATCTGGTGATAAATTGAACTCAATCCATTTCCAATGCTCCTGATCAACAGCATTTGAGGCATCACTGTCAGTTATGTTGACTGATCCAAAGGAGTTGAATTAGAGGATATCTGGACTGCCAAATCTTTAACAGACAAAACATCACCACTCCAACAACTTGGAGGATAATAATAAGGCTATGGCCCCATGATTGCCAGTCTCTCCAGTAACTAGAGTTCAGGAATATGCCTGCAGTAGGGAAAATCAAAAGATGGCACAAAGAGAACCACAGGTGTCTGTATTCTCTTCTATCTTCCTCCTGGTAAGGATCCACTGTCCAGATCAGATATAGAATGCAATGGTGAGAACAGTGGATTCAAAGGGAAGAACAGAGATCCAGCATTTTGTGGAGACCCTGTAGGGCTCTTAAGAGGAGGAAGAATAGTGAGAGCCAGAGGAAGATCCACAGCGTCTTCTGGCCTCTTCTGCTTAAAGTGCAAGGGGGAGGTATCTGTGCTGAACAGCAGCAACTGAGATTTGGATGTTACATATCTCTCTCTGATGACAGTAATGATGTTTTGAGCTGTGTTTTTGTCCCAGTGCCAACATTGGTACAGCGATTTTCATCAGTGCCTTTGTTAAGGTCGGTGCCATAGTAGTGATCGGTGCCATAATTGTTGCCGGTGCTGAGGTTAACGTTAAGTCAGCTGGCAACAGTTTGACCCTGTGAAACTGGTCGCTGTGCCGTAAGTTCATTGGTGCCATAGTGGAGGAGGTCAGTTTATTTTTGACTCTCAACTCCGCAGCAGAACGCAGAGTCCTTTGGTGACATTGAATGCGAGATACCTGTGGAACCTAGTGCCTCATACATACTTAATCTTGGCACAGTCGGTAACAATTTTTCTGTGGTTTGAGCTCTTCTGGACTCTGACAATGAAGTTTCCTGGCCAGGGTCAGAAGTAGGTCTCAACCACTTTTGCATTAAAATGAGTTTGAGTTGGAGATCCCTATCCCTTCTGGCTTTGGACTTTAGGCTCTTACAGTAGGTATGCTTTTGGGGTACTGCCCCTCACCCAGATGTCAGACACAATGAGAGTGTCCCTCCGATGCTGGGATCACGTCTCTATACAGCATGCATCTTTTAAATCCTGGCGAACCAGACATAATAGCAGATTCCCTGAGGGAAAAAACTATTCTATGCTATGAGGAAAAAATTGCTTTAAACTAATTGACAAACAACTATCTAAGACTATCTAATTGTTAGGATGGGCTAAAGGAAGAATCTGCTGAGGGCTCCATCTCAGATGGTTGAGAAGGAACAAAAGGGGTCTGGTTGCGTGCACGTGCATAGGAAGATGCCAAAGGCACCACGAAACAGGGATGACAAATGCACAACCCAGACAAGCACTGCTGATAGTAATCTTTGACTGAGAATATGAGGACATGCTAACACCTGAAGTGGAGTGCCCACAGGGACACCACTCGAAGAAGGTGAGTTCTGCTTACATTCTCTCTACTCAGGTCCAGAGCCTATTGATAGCTATTTGAGAAAGCCATTCAAAAAGGGGCTTATGTATCTTAAAAAACTCAAATACTTTAAATGAGGAAGTGAGGTCACATGAAGCCACACGTAGATGAGCAGTGCAACTGGGTGGTAACAAGGTGCAATAAGGAGGGTCTCCAATACATAGAGCTCAAGCAGTTAAGCTGCTTCATCCAAAATTGAATATAACCATGTTAGGATGATTTTCGATTTAACCTACAAGGGTGACTAGGCAGGAATTCTTATCATGCTCAGGCTCTCATAAGGAATGAGGGTAAGCAGAGGCTGAAGAAACTGAGGATTTAAAAAACCTCACATACCAGATTTGCCTATCTGCTCTTCAGAAGAAACTCAAAACAAATGATCATGGTGTTATGATTCTTGTTTGAACAATTTTTCATAACTAAATTTCACACATTAGGCCTCACTGAGAAAGATGCTGAGCACCCACAACTCCACTCATTCGGTTTCTTTAATGTCTTAAATTATAGCTTAGAATTGTAAATAGTTGTATGACAAAGTCCGAAATTGCAAGTTCTGACTACATTGCATGTAGTTTGTATACTAAAATATAACTCCTCCAAGATACATTACCAAAATGTTATGCACAATAAGGCTTTAATTCAGCAAAGTTACAATTAAACCACATGCTTAAATTCTTCTGAAGTCAAATCTGGACCCAAACTCTGCAGTAATTCTGTGGATTTCTAGTCCGATTGCCACAGAATTTCTAGTGCTCTTTGGTTTAAATTTTAAGAACAAAAATGATTAAAATAAATTAACAGGGCTCACAGTACTGATTGTGTTTAAATTTAATTTATTTTGCATTATTCTCATATTTTCAGTTTTTGGTTTGTCACAGATTTTTGCACCTCTATGACTACATTGTAGAAGTTGTTGGGCTGGAAGCTAAAGGTTTTGACAGCTGGATAAAGAAAAGGTGGTATTTTGACACCCGAGAAGGCATATGGAACATTCTAGAATAGTTGAGTAAGCCGATTAGATGACATTTAAATTAACGATGTCAACATTTTGTCATTTTTAAATTTCAGAGTTAACCTATTAAGATGAAAGGAGCAGTTCATGCCTCTCAGGAGGTATTGTTTTAAGTATTGTTCTATGTGCAAAATCAAGAAAACTAACATTGGTTAAATGCTCAGTACATCTTTTCAATATTACCTCTACAGCAGAAGAGCTTGGGGAAGAAATGAAAGCTAAAATTCTGAAGCACAATTTTACAGCAAGGCGTGGGTTCTGTGTTTGTGAAATCATAGAACACACAGAACCTTAGTGGTAATAAAGGTTGAACAGAGTAAGTATGTAGCTTTTGGTCCAAACAGTGTCGAACAAAACAACTGTCTCACCTGAAAACAGGCTAGGGTTGACTTTATAACCAGGTTATAACACAGGTGCCACTGAATTTCAAACTGTGTCTACAGCCGACACTGAACAGAAATGGTACACAGCAGTCTGTGATACCCATTGAGAAGAGTAAATTCAGGATCTCAGTTGCACAGGGCAGGTAACATGAAAACTCCCCACATACCTTTTTGTTTTTCCCTGGAAAATGCAGTATTGGATAGAGGAAGGGCCTTTGGAAGATCCTTGCATTAAAACAGCCATTTTAGTCCTGATCATAAGATTGGGAGAAATAAAATGAGTGGGAAGGAGAGAGTGCAAAGCAGTCCTGGCTCAGAATAGTCTCCCTATCTGTGTTAGAATTAAATTCAAGACACATTTGACCCACATCACTTCCTATTCTTCTCCACTGCTCTCAGCAGTTCAAAATCAGAGATGAAAAATGAATGCATTTAAAGAAGAAAAAAAGAACAACAGTGATCAGATTAGGAAATCAGCTGCACAGTCCAATCTTGAACACTTAGCTGAAGGGGTCTTCCCATCTATGTAATTATCTGAGGTTAATCACATCACAGCTTCTGTCTAAACCACTTTAAAATTGTGCATGTTATTAAGAGAATGGATATAACTAATCGAAGTTAACTGAGCACACTTTGCCCCTGCTGCATAGGAAATGGCTCACCTAAGTGTTTGAACTGCTCAATGAGCTGAAAAACACAACTTAATTCAAAGTTAAGACTGAAACTCTTGTGTGATTAGTGCTTCTTGTGTCTATGTACTACAGAGTCCCAAGATAAAGGTGTTACTTTCCATATTAACATTGGGGAGGTGAACTCACAACCAGATGAACCACCACACACAATTGTGTTCCGGAGAATTCATTCTTCACTCTCTCTTCTCCCACACAATTATAAGAAATATATCCTGCCTTTACTGTGAAAACAAATGACATTTTCTTCCACTCCAACCTAGATTCTTAGTTATACTGCTGTGAATACCAAACTCGCTATTGACATCTTGTTTGTAATTTCACAGTAAAGTAATATGAAATATTTTAAGAAATCCCACAGTGTGAAATAATATTACTTTTCCAAAAAACACACAGCTCTATTTAATGCTTAGTGCTTTGCTGCATCTATATGGTAATCCATTATAGCACACTTGAAATAGAAATTAGGTATTACTACTGATCAACACATCAGGGTATCTGTCAGTTCTTTTAACTGATTATCCATAGTTCTTTTTCTTCTGGGCTTAGTGCATGACTAGGAATAATGTGAAGTTTAAACCTTGGTTTACACAGGATGCTGCTTTTTGAAAGAAACACTTCTTTGTTTTAAAGTCTATTTTCATTTTGTACGTGTAAAAAGAATCCTACATCTCAGGATATTAGGGTGTGAATGCATTATTTCTTAGAAGATTCATAGTCTTGATTAATAATACAGTTTCTGGAAAAAATAGGAAGATAAAATGTTTCTATTTTGCCAACTTTATTCAACAATATAGGATTGGAATTCTGTACCCAGTAATGCCCACTACCCTGTGCTTTTAAGGGTGAAAATAACACTGTAAAACAGCTATCCATGTGGCAAGGGAGAAAAATCCTTCCTGACCCCAGTAGGTTTCCAGCTTTCACCTTTAAGAAAGAAAAATTATCCTCATTATTGTCTTAACTTATATAGCTATAGCTGCAGGTGGACTGAAACACACTGACTGCCATATTAAAGAAAGCCTGGGAGTGAGTGTATTCTTGTTGACTGGACAGGGAAAGAAAAGCTGTGTACAAATGAAATAGAGATGGTGTCAGTCATGTGACTTCACAGGATTAAATATCCAAAAGGCAGCAAATGTTTGATCCAAACGATCGCATTACAGGGAAGTTCTATTATTCAGCTGGTGGATGGATCTGCCCTGAGCCAACACAAAGATTCCAGGTAGCTCTTCTACTTGTCTATGTGTAAGAACTGCAATTCACTGATACCTGTAAGCAAAGGTTTGTACCTTTAATATTAAAGGGTTCCATTGGTAAGGCCTACAGCAAATTAGGATGTAAGCTGCTATTCACTGATTTAGGAGCTTGGTTGCACTTGAAGGAGACCCCTGAAGTCAGGATGTCAGGAATAGCTCAATCTAAACCAGGGGTCTCAAACTCGCGGCCCGCGGGCCAACTGCGGCCCGCGGGCTTGTGTCATGCGGCCCGCAGTCCGAATCCGGCTGCAGGCTTGTGCTGGCATTTTTTTTTGAGCGGAGCTCCGGGAAGCTGTGGCCGTCTTAAAAAGGAAATGGCCGCCGAATGTGGGCCCCACAGAGAGATTTGACGGCGGACAGTGGAGCCTGCAAGTCCCTGTGAGAGCCTCTCTCTTCTACTGTGCCGCCGAATTGTACCCTGCGGGGAGATTTTTTCGGCGGAGAGTAGAGCATGAAAGGTACAGTAGAGTATTGTGTGTCATGTGCGGCCCCCCTGAACTCCACTCAATGTAAATGCGGCCCGCCACAGCAATTGAGTTTGAGATCCCTGATCTAAACTGTGGGATTTACATCAGAGGTAAACATTTATACGTACTTCAGGCCAAGTGGAATGTGTGCCCAACCATGCAACCTACTCCTTCATGCTCCAAAGAAGAACCTTAAAAGTGAAACATGCAGTATGCTGCAAATTTTACAATGGAAAGATATGAGACTATTTTAAGGGTACACTAGGACAGGCACAGCTGAACGAATCATAGTAGACAGAGCATTAGAAGGTACAGAATGCCATTTTCCATGTGTAGGAGAAAAATCACTCACGAACTCAGGAATTATCTTAAAATATTGATGATATAGTGAGGAGAGACAGGGTGTGATGATAAACAGTTCCATTATTCAAAATAAAAACTGCTTAACATGTGAAGACCAACAACAGACTGATGCCTACCAACCTGGCAAATTTTCATGTTTCATATGCCAAAGGAAGCTCTCTTATACATCCTTGGAAGCAGGAAGTAGAATTCCAGAGGCCCCCAGAACAAGATATGGCTGAGGAAGAGAACATAGAATACTGGACGTCTTACTCTGGCCCCATTTTTATGGGAATGAAATTAAATGGTTTGTCAATGCTACAGTTGACTATTAAGATTTTTGTTTAAACAGATTGACAATATTGCTAACTTATACTGTAATATGTATAAACTAGTACTGCAATGGAGATTTTTGCATATGGTGAAACTATTTAATGTTCATGACAGTCTTATAGTCCATAGATGGCTGAAAATTGTAAAATTTTAAAATATATTTATGCTAGTTATCATATGGCACTGAAAAAAAATATTCCCTTGAGGAGTGTTGGTCTTTGGGGCTATTGGGCCCGCCTTAAATATACAGCCTCAGTGAGTATTTGTCAGACAGATTGATGCTTCTCAGTGGTATCCAGGATTGTGAGGCACCTCACCATCACCCGCCCTTAGTGTGAAGAAGTCTTGATCAGGCTTGCTGTGGATCAGACCTCTGAAATCACCAGCCTCAGCAACACAAGCACTACTTTTCAGGCCTCACTCTCTCTGTAGCAAGAGGCACACACCAACCCGCAGTCCTATATGCGTCCCTCTTTAGTGCTCAGGCCCTGTTCCACTGAATATGGTCAGAACTCTCGGACTCTATTCCCAAAGGAATAGCAGACACCAGCTTCAACACTGGTACACCTTCATCCACAGCATAGTTTAATTTTGGTTACTTCACTTGAAGTAAGTGAGCTAAAGAAGGTGAATGATGCTCCACAACTACAAAAAGCTAGAATCTCACTAGTTACCCCGATAATAGGGGTATTTTAAATTGGGAGTTTTTCAGAACAAAAAGCAGACTTCAAACAAGGTATAATTAACGTAGAGAATTCATGGCTGCAGAAATTTCGAGTCAATTTAATTCAGGCTAAATAACTTCATGATTATTAACAGCATTTATGAAAGTCAGGATATTATGCATTTGTGTTTAAAAACAAGTAATTTCAGGGATTTGGAAGAAATTTATTTCCAAGCTGTGCTGCATACAGCACAGTACAATTGTCTACCTACACTGAGAAGGTGGAAAGGGATTTTCTCTTCTTGTTGTCTGAGGCAAGATATCTGAGGTTCCTAAATATGAATGGCTGTAAAAGAAATCAAGCTCTCTCAAAATCCAGTTCTCTCAATTACCTGCTCTGGAAGTGAATTCCACAAGATTACTATAAGCTGTGTAAGGTTGCAATGATGTATATATAGTGCTCATAAAAAGTGCATCATGACTGAGTCCAGCCCTAACAAGTAATGCCTTCTCAAGTCACAGAAAGTTACAGCACAGGCAACAGTAGTTACAAGCTTCCCAAAAATATTCTGTAACTTTGACAGGGAGGGACCATCTTCAAGGTAGAGAGGAAAATTCAGTGTTTACATCTATCCAGTTTTTGGCCTCCATGTTACAACTGTGAACGGGGGTGCTAATTAAGGTAATTGTGATGGTAATTGATATGTATCCACTGGGAACAAGACTGAGGCCAAAATCATTTTACAGAAGATTCCAAAGAGCTGAAGTTTAACCCCTTACATTTTTAGTTTAGTCACAGAAAACATTCCATAATAGTCATTGTGAACATGTCTGATGTTGCCTTTTGATTTAATAGGTTTTCCCCCTTCTGATAATTTCATATCCATTACTGTACCGGTCGTAATAATACATTAGGTATACAAACACTAAAGCTGAAGTGCAGATAACTATTCCAAATTAAAGCAGAAGCAGCCTTCTCTATTTGGAACTAAAAAGGTTTTATGCTTTCATATTATTTGCGGAGAAAGCAGTTACTTTCTTTTGTTTTAAACAAACACTAGGTGTCACTCTAAAACAGTAGCAAATACAGAACCACCAAAACATGCTAGAAAGAGCAAAGAAAGAGTAAAAAATTATGTAAATCCTCTTCCTAAACATGTTTATTGATTCTTAAACTCAGTTAACCCCCAGCACTTGTACTGAGGATGTTTTAATCCTAACTAATTAACTACTTACCTAATTAGAAGAAAATATTGGAAAACCCTTGGCTCCTGCTGACATAGGATTACCTATGGTAAGCTAAACAACCAATTAATTTCATCTCCTATGGCTTGAGGTATGAATGTTTAATTTATTGGCATTTACATAGTTTTCTCTGTCCTATATTCATACTGAGATATTATTTGGTCTATGAGGTAAAAGTCCATTCCAAAGGACTATTCTCCTTTGTGTTAAGTTACTAATAATGTAACAGAGTGATAAATGTACCAGTAAAATGGGTTATCTTATTTCCAACAGATAAACATCATAGAGCAGTTCACTCCTAGTTTTATGGAAATATCTTATCTGTGGTCTCCTCTTCCTCATGCTGCTGCTGCTGATTATATAATGTTCTTGAATGGTAAATATCTCAGTCACCTCCACCAACATCCCCTGACTTCCATCAGCATTCGAAGTTTTTGATACTCATTCAAGCCTCTAAAGCTTTGTTTCAGTAAAGTACATAAATGCATCTTTAAAATTAAGTATGGCTTTAAATCTATTTTATTCAGCAAAACACAATCGTGAGATTTAAACATATGCTTAAAGGATTTGCTGAATCAGAAACTAATGCTGTCACAAAAGTTACTGCGCAATATTTTTTTCCTTTTATGTACTATTTTTTGTGCTGTTTTCAAGTACTTTTTTACTACTAGTCACCTATATAGTGAGTTACATTTTTAAAATTAATGTAAAAACATTAAATACTTGCATACCCTACCTGGCTAGGTATTAGCTTTGGTTTTTGAGTTGAAAAATAGACACAGAATTACTTGTCCAAGACCATGCAGTAAATTAATAGTAGAGCTGGGATGAAAACTCAAGAAGCAACTGCATTCTGATGCCTTGCGCAGTCATTTAAGAGCACAGACCTCGCTCTTACTCTTCTGGGGAAAAAAGTTCTTCCTGCGGTTACCATTGCAGAGCTAAAACAGCTATAGAACAATTAAAAGGAATCTTTTATGCCTCATGCATAAATTTAATAGTCAGCTAAATTCCCACTGCAGATTCTTTTCCTAGTTTTAACATAAATAGCTGAAAACAGCTTGATTTTCAGATTACAGGTTGAAACTGAGGTTTTCAAGTTAGGAAAAAAACACAAAATTCTGGACTATACAAGTCAAAAGATAAGAGACATTAAAATGAACAAGAGTTTTTGTAATTGTTTATAATCCTAGTTTATTGGCAATTAAAATATAGATGCATGTAAGAGTAAAGATGGGTGCTACACTGACCCTTGCTTTGTAAAAAGGAAGGTCATAATGCAGGAGTTGAGAACAACCTTAATTAAATTTCATTTTAACTTTTGTATTGAAGAGTCTTTACTTTCTGGGTCTAGAAAATAATCCCCATTACTAATACCATCCTGAGTGTAAAGTCAGCATTGGAGAAGTAGTACTCAGCTGAAGATAAAAATTCACTTTTGGACTAATAACAAATAAAGAGAAATTGGGGTATTAAAGTTGCTTTTTTTAGTGAAACTAATAAGACTAAAACAGGGGAATGAATGGTCGCTGCTATATGCTTAGCACTTTTGAAAATCAGGCCACCTACTTAGGTAGTTACGAATGGCTTTAGAAATCTAATTTTAGACAGCCACTGCTATCTGGGATTTCAGGGGCAGACTAGGATTATGTTGTGAGATATGGCTTCTCAAGTACAGTAACAGCACTTTCATTTTCTGTTTATACAGTTAATCCAGTTTATCCACTCCAGTAGTGATGTTTGCTCCCACCCAAATGCACTTAGACAGCAGCTCTAATCAAATTAAAATTATCCCCAAAATTATTTTACCCATCCAGTTCCATTGCTCTTAATTTTTGCTCAAACTAGGGTAGTTTTAATTAAATTATTTGGTTAATCTGTCTTCCATACCCACTATGAAAGGCAGGGCCCACGGACCCAAATGCTGATTAGGTGTTTGCTGCTAGATATAGAACAAAGGTGCTCCACTGAGTTTAAGTAAAACAGATCCAGACATACCAACAGTTGACCCCAGCACTTAACATACTCATACACCCAAACAGACATCTCCCAACTTCTTGTATCTTCTTTGGATCAAGATCAAGTATTGCTGTCAAAATGGCTGCCTGAATAAGAAAAAATGAGTACAGGCTAAATACCTCTTATAAATTTAGTAATTTAAACTCTTCTGAGGCTTGATATTAACATGAAGAGGAGGACTCCATCCATTCTTGCCAGGACACACATTCGCCATTATTAGAGCCTTGACTTACACATTTTTAAGCATTCATATTACCTCTCAGAAACAGTCAATATGTAATAGAATTTACTTTGCTTAAGCAGCCTTTCCACCTATCCCATGACTGCCTACTTTACTTAAGAGCCTCTTATACCAAGTAAGCAGTCTTGGAATAAAAGGGAAAGTCCTCTCCTGCATCAGTAACTGATTAATGTCAAGAAACAAAGGATAGCAATAAATGGTCAGTTTTCAGAATATAGAGAGGTCAACAGTGGTGTCCCTAAAGATCTGTACTGGGGCCCAGTCCTGTTCAACATATATGTAAATGATCTGGACAAAGCAGTAAACAGCGAGCTGGCATAATTTGCAGATGATATAAAATTACTCAAGACAGTTAAGTCGAAAGCATACTGTGAAGAGTTACAAAGGGATCTCACCAAACTGGGTGACTGGACAACCAAATGGTAGATGAAATCAGTGTTGATGAATGCAAAGTAATGTAAAATGATGCATATTGGAAAACAATCCCAAATATATATACAGAATGATGGGGTCTAAAATAGCTGTTACCATTCAAGAAAGAGATCCTGGAGTTATTACAAAAACATCTGCTCAACTTGCAATGGAAGTCAAAAAAGCTAACAATGTCAGGAACCAAGAGATAGATAAGACGACAAAAATATAATAATGCCACTATATAAATCAATGCTACTCCCACACCTTCAATACTGTGTACAGTATTTATCCCTTCACATAACTCAAGAACCAGAGGTCACTAAATGAAATTAATAGGCAGCAGATTTAAAACAAACAAAAGGAAGTACTGCATCACAAAACAGTCAACCAGTGGAATTCATTGCCACAGAATGTTGCGAAGGCCAAAAGAATAACTGGGTTCAAAGGAGAATTAGGTAAGTTCATGGAGGACAGATCCATCAATGGCTATTAGCCAAGATGGTCAGGGATGCAACTCCACGCTCTAACTCCTAGAAGCTGGTACTGGATGACAAAGGATGAATCACTTCATAATAGCCCAGGTCTGTTCATTCCTTCTGAAGTATTCGGCATTGGCCACTGTTGGAAGACAGGATACTGGGCTACATGGATCATTGTCCGACCCAGTGTGGCTGTTCTTATGTTCTTAAAGATTGGACAAAAGTGAAGTCTTATACTTCCTATATAGATGGAAGGAGTTTTTCCCATCAGCATAGTTAATCTCTCTCTCAGAGAGGCAGCAGCTATGTCAACAGAAGAATCCTCCCATCGACCAAGCTGTATCAACATCAATGTGTTACAGACTGACCTAACTATGGTACTCACAGTGTGAAATTTTTCACAGCACTAAGCAACATACCTTGGTTGATTTAATTTTTAAGCCTAGACATCACTTACAAGTCATTGAAAGTCAATGGGACAGGCACTTTTTCTAAATCTTATCCTTAATTGATTACATCATAATACATTATACAATTCTGAATGTTTCTAAAAAGGAAGTATTGACACATTCAGACCCCAGCTTCAAGGCCCTTCTTCATCTTTCACTGCTGCCTGCAGGGCTGAATCCTTACCCTATTTCTTTGTCTTCAAGGATTCTCTCTCGCTAACTTGGCTGTCTGCCACTGTTAATCCTTTCATTTCTCCTCAGAATCATCTCCTTGTGTTTTAGCTCCATCCTCCTTGTGCAGTCCCAGAGAATGAAGCACCTTTTCTCCTTTTCCATTTCACACAATGAAAATCTTGCTGTGATAGGTAAAATGAGTTTACAGGGAAAATCCAAGTTACATTTTTGTTCTCTTCACCTTAGTTCTTCTATTGCTTCTCTGATTCAAAATTTCACTGAAGTCTTCAAAGACTTATTTTATGCACTAGATATAAAGTTTTTTGCTCTTACCTCTCTTCTGAGTCTTGCTGATAGTAGTGCATCTTAATTACATCTCTAGGGCAACTTCCTTTTGAGGAGGGCAGAGCGGAAGCAAGAGTGGTAAAAAAAAAATCAGGCTTGGAGCTCCATCAATAACTACTTCTGCTTTACATTCAGTATTATCTTTAAAAGCTTTGCACCAGCAAAGATTTCCTTTATTCCAAAATATTCAGGAACTCTTTACTTAGGTGTAGAAATAATATGAGAATAAAATAATTTCTTATTGTTTCTTTTCTAGCTGCTTGATTTAAGAAATGAAGATTCAGGAAAGGACTGCATCAGTAGCTTTTCCAACTGAAGCTTCTATAGTGCATTCACCCTCTGACCTAATTGGACAATTTTAAATATTTTTCAGAGCTGGGAGTTTAGTTTTAATACTGTTTGGACAACTTTAGTTCCAAGGGTAATAATTGTGTATCACTTAGACACACTTGCAGAAGTTATTCTCCACATTAGCTTATTTTGCCATTGTACTTCCACTCAAAGCTGCAGATCTTCAGTGGGTGGCAAGCTACCTCCATGTTAAATACTTAAGAAGAGAAGGGACCATCTTTTAGGAAGTGGGAAATGAGGAAGCAGATTCTGTAGCCACTAACTCAGAGCTGAAGTTCAAACTGTCAACCTCAATGGGCCCACCTGACTGGCTCAGGACCTACAACTGTTAAGATTCACACCCCTGAGCACTGTAGCTATGCCAACATAACCCCTCGTATGGACGCGGCTAGGTCAATGAAAAACCCCCTTCCATCACTATAGAAAGCATCTACATGATGTTGCTACAGCAGCACAGCTGCACTGCCATAACTGAGCAATAGTAGTGCCCACATCAGCGTATACAGGCCTGAATTACAAATAAAATTTTTGAATACGATATATGTAGATCATAATTCCATCAAAAAATAAATCCAAGCAAGCCAAACAGATGGTGGATGTTCCACTTCTGACCAAGAAGCAAAGAGTAAGAGAGATTGATTTGAGGAGGCATTTTAATTCCAGAACCAGAAGGGTGAACCCAATTCCTCCTGTAGCACAGCCTACATTCAAATGAAGTTATGGGTTTCCTCTGATTTTATAAAGAATTAAGAATGTCCATCCACCTTAATCATGGACTACTTGATACTGTTACATTTTAGTCTCTTTTCACTGTCTTGAAGTAAATATGTAGTACGTATGTTGTCTCTTCACCTGAAGTTCCAGAAAAAGGAGATTTTAGTAGATTTGAGAGTGTTTTTAATCCAGGTTCTTATCCATATTCCAGGAATTGAGAAGGACAGTAATTCACATCTTAAAGCTACTGATTCATGCTGTTTACAGTTAGTCATTAAAACCGCCTTTTTTGGCCCACCAAAGTACTTTTCACCCAACCAAACCCTCAAAACTTCTTCCTCCCTCATTGGTCTCCATGGATTCATCTGAGAGCCTTAAGACAGTCTTTTGTTAAGTATTTGTACAGTTCCTTGCATAGTCCTGGGCCATGAATGGGGCTCCTAAATGCTACCATGATACAAACAATAAATATAGTGTAAACTAGCCATTCTTCTCAAAACTCAAAAAACAGAATTTCCTCTTTCCTCCCAAACCAACAGTTGAGAGGTTCTTTCAAATAAATATCAAGCATCCCATTTCCCCCCTCCCTTCAGCAATGTCATACCCTCACATTTTTCCTCACTTGCCTTCACCTTCTTCTCACACAAGAAAGAGGTGTTAAATGACCTGTTAAATACAAATTGCCTTGTCTAACAGAAACAACCCCAGAATGCTAGTGTTCCATTTCAAGTCATAACTGCAACTGTTTAAAAAAACAGAAGACCTAATCCGTGTGAATTCCAAATATATCTGTTTCCTTCAGTTAAAAATATAAAGTAAAAATAAATATTACTAATAATATATATAAATTTTATATAAATAAAAATAAAACTTTTAAACTCATTAGCACTGCAGAATCAATATAAACTACAGGCAAGTGTACACTGTTCTTTAGTGGTTTGCAGTCAATAAAATTGTTAGCTAAGTTCCAAATATAGTCTCTCTTTCAGAAGGTTATGTGCAAGACTGGTAGACACACGCTGACTTTAAATCTCAGCTTGAGTTTGCAGGGCTGTTCAAAATCACTTGTGTTTGTGTGCACACGCGTGTGTGTGAAGTGCAAGAGTTAGATCCAGTTATCATCGATGCTTAGTCTGAATTGGAGAGCTGAACAGTTTGTTATTAGTCATTTTCTGCACCCAACTGAAACACAAACAATTCAGTGCATCCACATTAGGCACGATAATCAGTCATCTTTCTGCCAGGCACCTACATTGGCATTGCCTTTAACCATTTGATCTGAAATGCATTATGAGTACTTATCTATACCACAGAGGGGTGTCAGGATCCAATTATTTGTTAGGTCTTTCTCTAGGTACCTTTTCCCAAGCCTACTGGGGGATAGAAATGTGGGGTGGGAAAGCAATGGACAGCAAAGCTAAATGGTCTTGGGCCCGTCCCAACCATACTCCTCTAAAGGAAATGACACCCCTCTGCCAATAGCCCCACCAGCTAATGAACCACAACTGGTCTGCTGGCTAAGGACCAAAATAAGGTGGCACTAGTGTAGAATAAGGGACATTTCTAAGGAGTGGAAAATGTAGGGTGGTGGCCAAGAAGCATTACTCAGGGGAAGAGCTTGGCTTCCTCCACTACATTCCTCTCTGCTGGTGCATCAGACTTTTTTCACCAACTGAGGATATGGCTGGAGTTGTGGGGGAGGGGCAGGCAGGGGAGCACGACTGGTAGCGGTCGACGGAGGGAAAAAGGGGGAGATGATGGGGGGCAGAAAGGAAACTCTTAGATGGGGAACCATAGGTGGTTTGTCAACTGAGGCATTTGTGAAACAGAGTTGGTAGACCAATCTTGGCATTCCCACCCCTTTGCTGGCAGGTAACAGTGTAGATAGAGGAGCTGTCTCACAGACACAAATATTTGAAACAGAAATAACAAAATCAGTTGTTCATTAGCCCCCAAAACAGTGTGTGTGAAATGTTCCTTAGAGCTAAATCACTTGTATGTGGATGTGTTGTACCTTTCAATTGAGTAAGAGGGAACAAATATTACTGACCATATTAAGTTTCTCTACTATAGAGAAGGCCTGAGACACATTTTGGAACTCCAAACACTGTGATGGTGGAAGCTTTAGAAATGCGTAGCAATATTTTTTGTTCTCAAACACAAACTGCACTCAGATTTGTATTGAAAGCCTCCACTCGCTAGGATAACAGGCACCTTCAGCTCAAGATGAAGTTACTCACCTTGGCAGTAACAATGGTTCTTCGAGATGTATCCCCCTATGGATTCTCCACTGTAGGTGTGCCTGCCTCCTTGCCCTGCTGATTGGAGAGCTTTCATAGAAATGTCTGTTCAGCCCACACATGCACTGCTCCTTACCTGCCATGAGGCTAGCCAACATGTGTGGGCAAACCTTCCTCAGTACTTTCTCTACCAGAGAATCAATTACAAGAACTCCAAAGTAGAGGAAGTAATCTTCTTCAAGAGGTGTCTCTATGGATGGTCCACTGTAGGTGACTCCTGAGCAGTGCCCACCACTGGAGGCTGGGGCTTCAGAGTCAAGTATGTTATAGATAACACTGTGGCATCGAATCTGGCATCTGCAGCCAAGTGTCCCAGGATGGTGTAATATTCTGCAAAGGTATGTGCAGATGCCCAGGTAGCTGCTCTACAGATTTCTGATATAGAGTTGCCCTTGGAGAAGGCAACAGAAGAGTGCACGTGTACTGAAGACAGGGGTGTTACATTACACATCTGGTAACAGCTTGATATAGTTGGAGACGCATTTGGAGAGTGTTTCAGCTGAAATTGATGTACCTTTTGAACTATCTGCAAGAAAGAGGAAGAGTTTTGGAGATTTTCTAAAAGACCTTTTTCTGTCCAAATACAAGGCCAACGCACTGCTCATGTTAAGCGTACGGAGGATGGCTTTCCTATTATCCTGATTAAGTCTAGGATAGTAGGTTGGAAGCAGAATAAGCTGATTTACATGAAATGCAGAAGTCACCTTGATAGTGAACTTCAGATGTGGTCTAAGAGTGACAGTCAGGGAAGAACACAGTGAAGGGGTCATGCACCATCAGAGTCACTCTCTCTCCTATCCTTCTTGCTGAGGCAATGGCGATCAGGAATGCTGTCTTCATTGAAAGGTGAGTTAATGACAAGTGGCCATGGGTTCAAATGGCAGTCTAGTAAGTCCTTTTTAACACTAGGTTGAAATCCCATTAAGGAGTCGGATGTCTGGGCTGGGGAAAGAGGTTCACTATGCCTTTGAGAACCTCCTCATGATTAGATGGGAGAAGACTTAATATTCTTCCACCAGCAGGTGGAAGGTTGCAAATGCTGCTAGGTGAAGATTTAGTGAGCAAATAGAGAGACTTGATTTCTTGAGAGTCAACAGGTAGTTCAAGACCACAAGTAGGGTGGCTGCATTCAGGTTGACGCCTTTGGGTTGACACCAGATTTGAAATCTTTTCCACTTCTGTAAATAGGTACAATGAATAGTTCCTTTCCTACTATGTAATAACACCTCCAGTACCTCCTCAGAGCAAGATATCTCTATGTGCTGGAACCATGAAGAAGCTAGAGTCACAGAATCTGCAGGTTGGGATATAGAGCGTGCGCCCTTCGTTCTGTGATAGAAGGTAAGGAGTGACTGAAAGAGTCATCAGTGGACATTAAGTCAGCTGTGACAGGTAAAGAGCACCATATCTGCCTGGGCCAGGTGGGAGCAATCAGTATGATGCAGCTTTTTCTCTTTTTATTTTCAACAGGACTTTCAGAATGAGAAGGAATGAGGAAAGGCATAAAGAAGATCTTTGTCCCAGGGGAGGAGAAGAGCATCCCTCATGGAATGTCATCCGATCCCCACTCTGGAGCAGTACTGAGGACATTTGCTGTTCTGGTAAGAAGCAAACAGGTCTACTGTCGGTGTCACCCATTGTTGGAATATATCATATAGGACCACTGAATTTATTTCCCATTCATGGTCGAGTGGGAATTTGCAGCTGAGATTGCATGCCATCATGTTGTGTACTCCCAACAGGTAGGCCGCTGATGTTATGACATTGTGGGAAGTGCACCAGTGCCATAGCTTTAGTGCTTCCATGCACAGGGAATGTGATCTGGTGCCTTCCTGTCAGTTTATGTAATTTGTGCAGACCACATTGTCTGTCATGACATTCGTGTGTGTGACTTTGGTGAGTGGGAGGAAGTGGGCACACGTGTTTCTGACTGTTCTGAGTTTGATCAGCTCTATGACTCCTATGCTGAGGAAATGGTTTATCTCCTGGCATAGCACACTCTCATGAGAAGGGTCCCTGAAAGAGGACAGGAAAGGGTGTTTGGGAGAGTGAAGGGAGGGAAATGGATGGCGTATCCATCCTTGATGATCTCCAGCACCAATTTGTTGGAGATTATTCATTCTCCAGTGCTACGGAACAGAGTGAGAAAGTCTCTGAAGGGATGGGTGGGGTTTTCCAGTGTAAGATGGAAAAGAGAATGTTCCATAAGCTTCTCAACCAACCTGTTAAAACTGCCACTTTGAGGTAAAGGGTTGAAAGAGAGTGGGCTGAGATCCCGACGACTTTTATCTGGAGGGATGATTTAGTCACCAGTAGGCCTTCGCTTACTATGGCCTTGAATTGGTCTTTGGGAGAATCGTGCAATTGCTCCATAAGGAACTGCGTAGTTCTGGTAGTCATATTTTGCCAACAAGGCTTGGTAGTTTGCTACACAGAACTGGAGGGTGGCTGAGAAATGTGTTTTCCCATCCAAAAGATCCAGAAGTTTCCAGTCTCCGTCATAAGGGGTGGATCTGAACTGGTGTTGGCAGCCCTTAGAGTTGACTGGGTCCACAATGATTGAATTGGGAGGTGAGTGGGAGAAGACAAACGCCATGTCTTTTGTTGGCACAATATTTTTTGTCTGCTCACTTGCATGTTGGCAGGACTGATGCAGGTGTCTGCCATATGGCTTTGGTGGGTCCAGGAGTGTCTTATTAATAGGGAGGGCCAATCTGGAGGAGGTGGAAGAAAGTAAAATGTCCACCAGCTTGTGATGAGACTCGGTCACTCTCTATGCCAGATCCTGAAATAATCTGAAATCATCAGTCATAGATGGTGAAAGGGGCATCACCGTTTCATCTAGAAATGACAATGAGAAGTGGGCTTGAGGAGTGACTTCCCCTCCACATCGGCCTCCATTTCCTCGCTTGCCTGTTCAGGGAGTTCAGAAGCCCTCAAAGCAGCGACTGGAGGAGGGTGTCTTCTCATTTGCTGGCATGTCACACTACAGGCATGGTAGGTTTGGTGTCTCTGAGCCTGCCAAAGGTCCCAGTATGGCCATTATGATGTGAAGGGGCCTGGTGGTTGGTATTACGGTTGACCAAACCAGAGGCTGTGGATCAGGGGGAAGATAAGCCTCGTGTCCATAGTGAAAAAGAGCCCCACATGGCAGGTGAGAAGAGCGATGGGAAACCCCATCCTCTCACTCACTTTCTGACTCTAGCAACAAGAAGGACGATGTGCAGTAGGAAGATATTGGTGAATCCAGGTCTCTTGGTGAACTCGGCACCAGGAACCTGGTACTGAGTAGAGGTGCATCTGGTGTGTCAGACACCAAAAGATCAGTTGCACACCGGAAATCCAGCAATGTGGATAGCATCGATACTGGTGGTGAGTACCAGTGCCAAAAGACTTACACTGAAGGGCGGGAGATACAATGTCCATCAGTGCCTGGTGCACTGAGGTCGGTACTGGTGCTCATCTGTACCAACGGAGCCTTCCCAGAGGTGAAATTTCTATGTTTTTCATGGTATCAGTGCTTCCTTGCCCATGCTTACGGGTCTTCAGGCAGTCCGACTTGCTCCATCAGCTCTGTACCATGCATGCCCTGGGTACCAGATTTAGACTGCTTCATTGCCAATACTGATGGAGCCAGAGACCATTTTTGACTCAATCGGGGCTCGGTATGGGTTTCTTTTCTAAGAGGCCTTACATGAGTGATTTGTGTGTCTCTGCTCACTTCTCTATGAAGTACAGAATTGTGGTGAGAGCTCCTACTGGGACTCCAGAGGTTGAAGGGCCTACTGAATAGGAGTTTGAGCCTTAGTTCTCATTCTTGATCTGGGCTTCAGTAGTTACCTTCTGTGTAACTTGCTTCTCTCACCAGCAGCTAATGCATTCACAGTGTGTCAGTAACTGGGGAAGTCTTTGCAACTGAGGCTCTTTTAGAAGCCCAGGGAGCAGGATATTCCCTTGTCCAAGGGATTCTCCCCTCCCTTTAATTTTTTTTCTCTTTTTTTTAGCCTATGGCCAAATAAAAGTGCTAACCAACTAACAAAGAAAAAAGCTTCGAGGAAAGCTAAAAATTAGCAATTCTCAAAGAGTTAATGATCTGCAAATGGACAGCTATAGCTCCATCTCTAGCCAGGCGTGGTGGAGAAGGAACTGAGGAGATTTCACCTGTGTGTGCTGGCTAGCCTCGTGGCAGGCAAGAAGCAGGGCATGCATGGGCTGAACAGACACCGCAACACAGGAACGCAGACGAACCTACTCAGGAGCACCCACAGGGACAGTACCTGAAGGAGTATGTGTTTTAACTTGCTTTTTTGCTTTTCATTGTCTTCCCTCTGTGAAAGGGGATTTCACAGGTACTTCACTGAAGTTCTAAGAGCGTGTCACACTAACATTCTAAAATCCTAGAATGATGCACTCAGAGAACTTCAGTGAAGCAGGAACTGAAAGGGGAAACTTGAAGAGGAAAGGAATTCTAGAATGCAAGATAAGACTTATTCTGCTGCTGAATACTTTCCTTCAGCCTAATGGAGACATTCAGCAATCAAGTCTGTGCTTCCCTCAATTTTCATTTCAGCTTGCATTTCATCAATATAGGCAGGAAAACATTCATTGGTGGTTCAACAAGATAGAAATGTACACAGAAAACATTATTTGAATTGAAGGGGATAACCTACAAAGTTATTCTGACTTGTTTTTAGCTATTTCATCCCTAATTACAAATCATACCTTGCTATCAGCAAGCAAACCATCAATCCCTTAATGTGCTGAAGCATTCTTATTCAAACTTATAAAAATTGAGACGTTTTGATTGGCTGGTTAAATTTAATTTCTCTCCTGGTCTGACGTAGCTACCACAACATAAAGGGTGTTCAGTGTTTTGAAAAATCACAGATGAAAAGAGTACATAAGGAATTCTTATCTGCAGAAAGTTAAAGGATTTATATCTTTAGAAACAGTGTATCACTTTTACACCATAAATGCCTCTGCCAGTGCCTTGAATGAGATGAGATGATGACACTATTAGACAGAATACCCCCAGCAGTACAAATTAAAGTACAGAATATTTATCTCCAGATTGTGTGTTTTATATTTCTACAATATTTATGATCCAATATCATTTAAATGTGATTTTAATTATATTTTCATTAGCATCATCAGAAAGCCTAAAAGGCTGAAGAGATTTTTAAAAAATCCTATATTCTGATTGGGAGAAACTGACTAATACAATATATAATAGTGATTAAAGGCCAGAGGAGTCTAGAACTAGGCTCCATATGATGTTGCACGATGAAATAGCTTTTGTTTTCATTTTGAATTTCTTAGACCTGCATATTACTCAAGCCAGTACTCATGTACCATAACACACAGTTGATTTCTGAATATTTATTTTAAAAAGTAGCATCAGCCAAATATAGGGCCTGAGTCCCTGCTGACTTGCAACTTATATAGTCACGGACCCTGGTGAAAATGGGTATAAAACACTACCATCATTTTGATTTGTGTGTTTTAAATTTACTCTGCACAAATATAAAGAACTACACAAGAAGTGACGCAGTGAAGGATAAGATTTGTAGAGTAAGAATAAGATTGTGGAGTAAACAATGTAATGAGACAACTTACTTCAAAAAGAAACAAAATGGAGTCCAACTCCTCCCTTTGTGATTTATTCCCTGCAATACAGAAAACAATACTGTATATCAAAATGACATGGCTTGTTCTATAATTGCCAGAAAACATAAAAAGGAACAGAATGTAACTTTTTTATTTAGGTGAACAGAAAGGCTTTGAACCAGGGTTCTGCATTTCTTTAGCCTTCAAGCCAGTAAAGAAAAGTATATCCCCATATTGCAGAATATTTAGCAGTTATCAATGCATAATATCTAAAGCTCCGATCCTGCAAACACATATCCACATGAGTGTCTTTAAACACCTGCATAGTTTTACTGAAGAATCTTCATGTTAATTAAAGTCAAAGGAATGATTCATGTGATTAAAGTTGAGCACACGTTTATTTGCAGGATCGGGGGCTTACTTATTCCGCAACAAGGGTACACACACATCTGGTGTATTACAATACTTGATTTTTGTGCCTACGCATAATCTATATTAAATCATCATTAAAATCTTCAAATAGCCTTCAATTAATAAAAAAGAATGCATTTAAATTAAAACATAGATTTGAAAATTTACATCAACCATCTGAAAACTATTTAACCCTTTCTAGATAAGGCCTTGTCTACATACAAATTGCACTAGATTAATTAAAATTGGTTCTGAAATGTATTTAGTTAAACAGTGCAAATTCAAAACTTGTGTGAATACACTTATCAGTTTAAAGCCAATTATATTAGTTTACCTGATGCTTGTAAATTTACCAATACAAACTAAACAGATGTAAGTCAGTGTAAAACTGGCTAATGAATGTCCATACAGGGTTTTTCATTAACTTAACTAAATTGTATCAATAATCACACCTTCAGTTGAACTGGTGCAACTTTGTATGCAAAGCGCACCTAAGTTATAAACTGTAGGAAATTGCTATTTCCACACGCACCGCAGAACTTTAAAAACTGCCCATCAATTTTCTGAATGTTCCAACTGCAAAGTGTTCAGGGTCCTGTTGAACTTCCTGCAGAGTATGCATACAATACACACAGAGCTAGCACTCCAAGCAAGACAAGCAAAAGCATCATCTCTTCCATCAAAAGACCCTTTGGTGTATGGAGAGACCCACTGTGATGGGAGCCAGGAGACCATGAAGCCTAATTTCACTTCTTCTACCAACCAGTATTGATAGGTCTGTTAATTTCACACCCCTGTTGGGCAAGGATTCATATTCCCACATTAGGAAGCTGACTAGCATCACCTGAGCTGGAGAATTCCTGTTCAAATCCTCCTCCTCATTAGGCAGAGTAAGAAATTGATCCAAGGTCTCCTACATCCCAGGTAACCATCCTAACCACTGGGCTTAAGGTTATAAAGGAGGCCTCTGCTGCCTCCGCCACCTCCTCCTCTGCCTCAATCCTCAGTCATTTTGCATGGAATAAGGGTTCCTTATCTTACTGCAGGACAGAATCTTAACCCAGCAGAGGGTTCATGGCGGTGGATCTCAAGCAGAGATAGGAATTTCCCTGCAGCCCAGACTTCGGTACTGAACTCTGTGGGAGGGGCTTACGACACTTCCCTTATTGGCATCTGCCATTAGCTAGCTTAGGCAGCTCCCCACCCAGCAGGCTGGTTTTTTTTGATCCTATTCTTAGTTGCCTATCTCCTCCCATTCATTGAACAGGGAGGCTAGGTGCCCAATTCAGGCTTTATTGATTCCACTATTGTTAAATGATTTTCTAGGCATCTAAAAGTTAGGAAAGACAACACTTCAGTCACTCTGTGGATCTGGCCTGAAATGTCCATGTTCACAAACTGTGAAAACTGGCATTTACAGGGGTTCTGAAAACTCCTTGTACTTGTCAGCAATCTGTCATACCACCTTAAGATCGGTGTCATATGAAGCGTTATTTTAGAAATAAAATTAGGTATTTGCAATGTGCCCTTTCATGATTCTTGACAGGTCTTACTGTTCTCTTTAATTCATAGTTTCAATTAAGTTTCAAAAAAACACTGAATTTGGAAAACATGGACAGAATTGTTTATGCTAAGTGGAAACTCAAGAACGCAATGGTCAATGGATTTTAAATTAGCAATAGTTAAGCCAGCAATATTCCAATATCTACAAGTGTTTTTGAAATGCTTTGTTGTAGGTCATGATTTTTGCATGTACCTATAACTGCTACTGTTTTGAATGGAATATTTATCAATTGATTGTTCTAAGCAGTTTCCCTTTAAGATTTGTAAATCCAAATTCTTAGAAAAAAATCAGACACTAAAGGGAATGCTCCTAAATTGCTTTAACAGGTTACTTTATGTGGCTTGTGTTTACAAAATAAAGCTTAAGTACCTGAAAACTTAAAATTTAACAGTATTGATACTAAGGCTACTATAAAATATTATAATGTATGGAACTATGACAGCACTACGAATACAGCAAATTATGGAAGACATACCAATTAGAGATTGTGCTCTATTGGACTGCTTTTGAAACTGGCTAAGAACACTTGAGGATTTAACAAAAATCCAGGCAAAACTGCAGGACAGATTACCTTTTTGTTTCAAGCTATTTTCCAGTGTTATGAAATTTTCATAGAAGATAAAATAAATTTGAGAATAGTTTATCTCAAAAAATTGCTTCAGGTCACTTCCATCCGCAACGTCTGAAAAATTAAGAAAAAAATAAAAGGTAAGGCAATGTAACTTACAAACACCAGCATGAAGTATGAAGTCAGTATTTTCCCCATTAAAAAACCAGCATGAAAAATCTTCTATTAATGTAGCAATAATATAACTGTCACATTATTTTCTATAAAATATTTAACAAATTTACCCTGCATTACTGATGTTCAATGGTGGATATTTTAATGCTCTTCCACTTCCCTTTACAAAAGGGAGCTGAAGAAAAATGGATATTTTCAGGAAAATAGTTCCCAAACCTTCAAGCATAAGTTTTGTTCCATCATTTACAAATAATAATAATAATAATAATAATAATAAACAACGGGGGTCCAGGCACTCAAACTCATACATACATTTGTGGCAAACAGACAGACAGACAGCAAAGTGTAGCTGGTCAGCTACATGTGCAAAAATAATTGCAAGTAAAACTGCAGTGATTGCAAATATAAATTATGCATGGACATTGCTCCATGTGTAGTTAAAAGAAGCCACCAGAATTAATTTGGTGCAGCAGATGATTGTGTGCACCACAAGTCTAAGAAGAATGTGCAGACCTCTATTAATAACATTCGTTAGTCAAATTCTGCTGCAAAGCCAGCAGGGAAACTCACCAATATAAAATTACATTACAGAGGTGCCTAGTAGTGACTCTATAGTTAGCGTTGTGCTCTGTAATGTGCTTAGAATGGAATGTTTTTCTCTAGAAACAGATGGCCAATCTGTGCAAAATTTCACAGTGGGCTAGTTTTTGTATCTTTTTAACTTTCTGTGCCATCTTTATTTGGTTTCTCAACATAATTTGTTTTTATGGGAAGACTGAATCTGGACATCAGAAGTGGTAGTCCAACTTTTCATTGTTGAACAACAGGGACACTGAACCTGGTACAGAGGAGCACTGAAAGGAAATCTGGTGCATGGGTAGTTTTCATTAAAAAAATTATAATATATAATTATAAACTCTCTCAGGAAGATGTTTCTTATTGAAATATCAAATTTTGAGCACATCTTAATGTCAGCAAGATCACATTTTACAATACTATATTTTTATAGAATCATTATGCTTATATTTTTTTTTCAAAAGCTACATTATAATCTAATATGTTTAGCATGTCAATGTATACAGTATATTCAGAATGATAAAAACCCTAATTTATTATCCTAGTAAGTGGTCTGATTTTCAGAAATACAGAGCACCCAGATCTCCTGTTTAGTCAACATGTACTCAACACCTTAAAGTCATACAGCTAAATAAGTGGTCTATATTTGAAAATGTTGGCTTCGATCTCTTTGTGCCTCTGCTTTCCCACCTGTTAAATGGAGAGAATATTCCCCTACCTCACAACAGAATTAATGCTTGTTTAGTGCCACAAATATTATTAGGTTCCCCCTCCCAACATCTTAGAGAAATAGAGCAAGCAAGCATCCCCCTGTGTATCCTATCTCTGCCTGCTTCCGCAAATGATTTCTTCACTGAGCCATTTTTTTGTGACACAAACATGTCTACCCTGCATTAGGTCATCATAAACCTAACAGAAAAACTGGTATCACCATAAAAGTCTGTTAATCTTTATCATTTATGTAAACAACACTAGTGCTTGTCTATATAATAAGATTCCAAGATTGCTGACCTGTCTGTGTGTCACAATAAAGCAGGAATAGTCAGTATGTGACACACGGGCCAAATCCAGAACACCAGACACTATTGAGCAAACCCTACAATCTTTTTATTTACTTTATTATCATTAGTGTTAGAGGTGGGTTTTTTTATTATTATTTTCTTCTCTGGAGACTGGACCTTGAATATACCTGGACAACAAAATTTGTACCTTGACAAAAAACCATTGACTATCCCTGATCTAAGGCCTAGCAGGTCTGTAGAGTCCATGAGAAGTGATGAAAACAGCTACACAAGCTTGGTTGAACGCTCATTTTGTTCAGAACATCACCAGGTTCAACCATCACTGGGATATGCATTCTTTTACCATCCAATTTTTAAATTCTCAGCCATTTTGACTGTATGAACTACACCTGTAGTAAGGCATGTATCTATGCCATGCCAAGAGACCTAGACCACTGGTTCTCAACCAGGGATCCACCAAAATAAACCAGGTTTCAACCCCAAGCGCTGAAGCCTGGATGGCAGGGATCAGGAAGGGAGAGCCACCTCCACCCCTTTACTCACCTCAGCAGGCCACCCAGCTTATCTAAGTTGCGCAGGGGCGCACAACCAAAAATTGTAGCATCACTACAAAAGAGAGATTTCCCCCTGCCATCAGAAGGGTTTGCCTCACAGCCAATGACTCCATGAGCAGGCAACAGCTAGCCAAAGAGACACCCCACTGCTCTGCACTGCTATATTAGCATATCAGGGAGCAGAGCCAAATGGAAGGTGTAAATCTAGAGGGTTATACCTCCCCAACTCCCACGTATCACCTCTGGTTGGAGGTGCGCAGCTTTGTCTATTTAAATTTAGGGATCCCTGGATTAAAAAAGGTTGAAAACCACTGGCCTAGACCACTGTGATATCAAAAGTAACTCCACCAACAGTAACCACCCTTATTCTACAGCTAATTTACATGCAACAGTTTCATTGGTTGAGTGAGGGGGAATGTACAAATGGTGGATTACTTGGCTCAACTGCCCTAGTTCTTCAAAACAAAATCACACAATCAGCACACACAGGAACCCCAAACACAGGTAGCCCTTTACTGTAGAAAACACCCCCCATTTGCCACCAGCACAAATCAACACAAGATCTCCCAACACCACAGACTCATTCACGTGTACCATAAAACCACAAATTTAAGTGGCAAAGCCACAGGTCATCCCCAGTATACAATAAGACACTCCAGTGTATATACTTGCCTAAAAATCATGGTCAGAGAAGACTGATTTAAACCAAAATTATTTAAATCATTGTTTTAAATCAACGAGCTAGAAAACAATTTAAATAATCGACTTATACTTGTTTTGCATTTTTATTTTTTAAGTCCTTTTCCTAAAGGAATGTTCAGTGTAGCTGACTGGCATAACCATTAAAATATGTTGATTAGATAGCAGGGTAATGGAGAGAGGTCATGTGCTGCTGGAGAATGTCTGCATTGATCCTGCTGCCTCTCACATGCTACGCGACCGCTTTACCACTCGAGCTAATTCTCCAATAAATATAGTCTTTTCCCTAAATTTGGTACTTTTTGCTAACCAGGACAATACACTATACCCATTTATTTCAGTAATTATAAAGCTCAATATACATTTGTTCAGATTCTTCATTTTTACTTTTTTTATTGTTAGAAAATGGCAAATGAAATTTATTTACTAGATGATTTTTACTTGTGTGTGTCAAGCTGCTTCTGAATGGAAATTGGAATCCAATTAAAATGCCACAAAAGCATTATTATTTAACTAGAACAAACTAGCTACCTTAGAAGTGCTGGAATTTATCAAAACATTTTTGTATTTAAAAACTTATTTACTAAAACATAGGAACTATCTGTCATTAGTGAATTGCCAGACTGCTTCTGGTCACTATGGATCGCATTTTTCAGCACCTTAAAATGCAGATTTTTGAAAATCCCAGTAGGCATCGATCTGCATCGAAAATCTGGTCCCATTTCCTCCAGGTTTTTATAATTAGCTCTCATCCTCTCCCAACTGGTTTTAGTTTATAGACTGGAAGAAAAGCTTGCCAATTTTTTTAATTCCCGATCAGTTTGTCAACTTTGAATGAATTAGTCCAAATAAAGAAAAAACTCTGCATGTGCTCACTAAGATGAAACCAAAAGCAATTAAGGAAAACCTCTTCTGCACAACAGAAAAAGACTAGCACTCAGCCCATTGTAAAGACTGAAAATAATGTACTTGATGCAGCACATGGCACTGAGACATATTTATAAAGCTTGAGCTGGCCTCAAAAGTTGAGATGCTTCACCCTTTAATTCATTAAAATTTGAAGAATTGTTGATATGGTATCTTGTCTATTTATATTCACGGATTATATAGTAGGCCTTAAAACAGGTAGTTGTAATTTCATATTTAATTTTAAGCAAGTTAATTTTAAAAAAGAAAAATATATTTAATTTTTTAAAAACATTATTTAATCATCAATTTTTATCCATCCTGGTCATGGTAGAGCCAAACCCAAAAATAATACATCTAACAACGCACTGGGAATAACAGCACAGTAGACAATACATGTTCTGTAGTCCCATGTTCCTCTCTACTGTAGTGCCATTTCTCCAGGGGTCATTCATTATTTCCTTCAAGGTTAGAGAGACTAATTGGAAAAAGGAGACCCAACAACATTGTACAATTTCTGAAGATAAAATGAAAATACTCTGCCTTAATAGTTTTGGGTGACTTGCTATCTGTACATTGAAAAGCAAAGTTTTTTTTTAAAATAGTCTACTATGAAAGTGATCTATCCATGGAAAGTGTTTTGTGTGCCAATTGTTTCCTACAAATGCAAGTCCTGAATTTGCAAATTAAATGTTTTATTCCTCTCTGAATGCCTTCTGTTAAATACAACAGCTAGTAGAAAACAAGGCTTTCATTTATAGTATTTCACATAAAAGAGATGAGGTCATAAAAACTTTCCCCTCTATTCAAGAGGAAGGGGGTGTTGAGGGGTGCAATGCCTAATCAAAAAATAAACTCATGAAAAAGGGGTAGATAACCATTCACAAAATTATTATTGTTATTCAGAGATAAGCATATATTTTTATAGCTACATCCTCTTCCTTCCAAGCTATTTTGTTCCTATAATTCTCTGGCTGAGTACAGAAAAACAATTTGCAACTTTGAAAGACAAAAAGTCAAAAGGGCACTCAACAGCAACACTCCCTTTTTATTGCACCAGTGGCAGCCAATTCCAGTATAATTAAGGTTCTGCTGAAGTTGTGCACGCAAATTGTCAGTCCAAGGGCAAATGATCAACAGATATAAAAAAATTCTGAACGCTGATGTGTATTGTATCACTGGATCTCCTTATTTTGTTGCACCCACTGGAAAATCATGACTATCCTCCTCCACACTGAGCCTCCCCACAGCAACTAGAGGAATATAGCAGGGGTGGGCAAACTTGCTGAACCTCTGAGCCGCATACAACAACCTCAAAAATTCAAGAGCCAAGGCACACCTACCTGGGTTTGAGGCTTCAGCCCTGTGACAGGGTGGCGAAGTTAGGGACTTCTGCCCTGCAGAGGGGAGAAGACGGGGGTCTTGGGGCTTCAGACCATGGGGTGTGTTTGCTGGGGTTTGGGGCTTCAGCACTGCGGGGTGTACTCCTGCTGAAACCCAGAGCCCCAGTAGGCATGCCCTGCAGGGCTGAAACCCCGAGACCCCCTCCTCGCTAGGCAGAAGCCCCTAGCCCCATCACCCTGCGGCAGGGCAGAAGCCCCTAGCTCCCCGTCAATAGGTGGAGAATGTGGGGAAGTGTGAAGGGCTCTACGAGCCGTACTTTAACTATAAAAGAGCTGCATGCAGCTCACAAGCCGTGGTTTGGCCATCCCTAGAATATAGACACACTGATTCTATCAGCATTGATTCTTACACTGCTGAATGGAGCTCTCTCAGATGGTCAGAACAGTCAAGAATGAAATGAATAGACAGTGAGCCAAACACATAAGGCTTGTCTGGTGGCGGAATTCTAACTTTAATTTTGCCTTTTCGGACCAACATGAGTTGAAAGCTTCAGGGAAGCAGGGGGTTCCATTTTTTTCCAGTGAAACTTTCCTAGCCAAATGAAGCAGGAATATCTATGGTATTTAACCTTGCAGACTTCTTCCTTGTTGTGATTGCCTCCCCCTCAATTTCTGTAGTTTTGCCCACTTCCCTGCTCTATTTGGTTTACTCTTCATTTAAAACCCTGGTTTTTAGTAATAGCAGCTATGGTTATCACAGACTGAGCATTTGTCATTTTTGGGTGTCAGGATGAACAGACACTGCTTCTCAGTGAAGCTAATGATGAAGAGTTGCTAGAAGACCTGGAACGGACACACAAAATCACTGTCATGGCTACATTTCGATGAAGGCATCATATACAGCACCTGAAGGATCAAGCTCAATGTTCTCGTCTTCAATTTCAATAGTGAAAGTTTCATTCACTATCTTATTTGATCTTTATGAACACAAAGAGAACAGATTTTTTGCATTTTTTTTAAGCTGAGCATCAATTTTCTTGTTACTTAACTTTTGACAACATTCTATTCACATTAGAATTGTTTTCATCACTTCAATCCATTCAGTTCTTTTGTTCCTACCACTCCCTTCAACTTCAAATCATTACTACATGAATTTAACTGATTTAACATATCTAAACTATTACCATTTTTATGATTTGATTAGCAGCTTTCAGATTAACTACAATTAGAATGAGATACAGCCACCTATTGAATTCAACCATTTGAAGACTAAAATAAAAGTCAAGATTGCATGCTTCAAACCATGCTATCAGACAATCTGCCCATCTTCTAGAAGCATCTACATTTTAGCTTTGTTTGTTAAAACTTCCACGGGCCAAACTCTTCTCTAATCACCAGTGATTCAACCCATTGCCATTCCCCCAATATTCTAAACAATTCTGAAACTTTAAAATTATTTCCTAACACATATGAAACTCGATTTTCTCATTATACCTGAAACATTGGGCTGCAATTTCAGTAAAAAACCCTTTTAAATACATTGTTGTCGTCACATTTTGACACAGCAGACCTTGAGTGAACTGCCCAATAAATACACACAGACCCAGATTGAGTAATAAAGGCACCTGGCCAGATTTATTGACAACAAAGCATGATAATAGCACCTGGTAGACTCTACAGGACACTAAGACATGTATGCCCATGACAACGGACACGGCTTAGCGAATGGCGGGACTTTCCATTCCCCACTTAACTGGACAAAGACAATCCCTTTGAGACCCTCTTTTATACAGTGATACAAACAAGTTTTGTCCTACCCTTCTGACATGACTAAATACTGTCCTTTACCTGTACATGTTGGTTTGATCAAAACATCTCTATCCATCATATTGTCACCCTGACCTTATCTAAAAGAAGTGTAAGCATGTTCTTGTTATCTTTCAAAAGTGTATTTGTACCATGCTTGGAATTGGTACCAAAGATGCTCTGTTACCACCTTTCTGGAATATGCTTGTGAGAGTGTTCTGTGCCCAGAACTTCTTCAGGAATGTATGTTTTGGCAATATCAACAGTTCTTGCCATATTGTGTGAACTTGCCAGCAGATTCACAGTCTGACTTCTGCTAACTTTGCTTTATAATAGCAGGACCCAACTACTATTTTAGCTCAGGTCTTAGGCCTCACACCAGGCCTGTTATGGTAAGCCTCATGTCTCAGGCTCACTTTCTACTACTTCCCCACTTTTTGTCTTCTTATGGGGAAGATGTTTTACCCATTGTCCCAGAAAACATAATGCACGGACTGAAGATGACCCAGGAGACTAAACGGCTTTTAGGTTTTAAATTGCTTGCATTCTTGACTTTTATTTTATTCTTTGAATGATTGCATCAATTTAGCTGTGCAAGTGTCTTCACTTAAATTTGGCTTCCACCGATAGAAATGCCTCTCTATCCCAATTTAGTAACACTACTTCCCCAAGCGATGTAAAGTCACATTCAATGAAATTAGGTAGACTCAGTGTTGCTTACGTCAACTGTCACTAGTCTCCAGAAGCCATCCTCCATTGCTCCACAATAACAATACAAATGATACAAGCACTCCTGGTGAGGATGCACACCACTGACCCAAGAAGCCAAATGTACACACACATAAGCAATTTAATAACGGTAGTGGCTACATGACGACTTCAGTTAGGCTGACATAATTTTGTAGCACAGACATGGCCCCAGAAACTTAATACACTAAAAAATACACTGCAAAAAAACATTAGCAAAGATCAATCACTAATCAGCCATCAGTGGCAACAGCTATCATTGATAAGCAGGGAGCTTTTATATTTTTGTACAGAATGCATTCAGAATTCTAATATTCAGGAAATAAAAATCTACAGTTGCATAACAGAAAAAATGTGATAAAAATAAATGCAATGCAAATAAATTTGCAATGCAAATGCAATGCAAAAAAACTGCCAATAAAAGTCAACATTTCGTTTAGTCTAAATGTCAGTCCATTTTAGAAGAAACAATTTTCTCACTATTTTTGTTACTTACGACAAAGTGCAGCATGTCAGTAATTTGCAAATTGATCTCTATCGACAGAAATTATTAGTTATTCATATCCCATTTCTACTTTTCCCATACCACATTAGAGGCAAATGCTCTGAAAACTAAAATTTAGATCCTACCGAACTCAAGGTGCTAATATTTATTATGAATAAAAAACAGCAGGTTCATTCTCTATTCCTGTAATGATGCAAAAACTAGAACCCAGGTCTACAGGGCCTGGGACACCCAATGTTGCTACAGTGCCACTAGGAGCACATGCTGAGCCACAGGCAGGGAGCACTGTGGAGAATAAGCACCACAGGAAGTGCTATCCAAAATACCCAGAACGACAGTACCCTGTGGCCCTTTGATTGGCCAACCACCCCTGTTTAAATCCGGAGGGTGCCCCCAGGAAGTTGTCTGGGCAACACCACAGACTTTGGGCCTGCAATGACTCCAGACCTTACCTTGTCTCCTGATCTCTGGTCTCCGATCCCAGCCTGATCCTGACTCTTTCCTCCCGATTCTAGCCTGATACTACCTCTGGTCTCCAGTCTCTGCCCCCAGCCTGACTTTGACTCCTACTCTTGCTTTTTGGACCCAGCTTTAGCAACTCCTCCAAGCCCTGCTCATTGACTACCACCCCCAACGTGTGGACCCAAGCCCACCTGTGACCATTAGGCTAGTCTGCCTATGTCCCTTACAATTCCATTTTTCATGGCTATAGTTTTAATATAATATTTTAAGTAAGCAAGCATTACATATCCTATTACATGAAGCAGGACAATTTAAAAAGGTACAGTGTGAATGCTGGCATATTTTACCATCTTTGTTTGGGTTTACACGTGCACTATGTCATGATAATATGCATATTTTGCCACCTACTCTGCCTACCGGCTCCATCATAGAAAGCCAGCAGTGCTAGGAATCCTTCTCAGGGAAGTACTCAAATAAGTTTCAATATCCTGCTGCCTCAGAGAAATGGAGAACAGAGAAACAGAACAATGTATGCAGTCATGACATACAAATCCACAAACCAAAACAAACCCCATAGTTTGAGTGTAAATATAGCTTCAGAATAAATGCATTGGTTTTACCTACCTCACTTTGGTGAGTTGAGCAGGGACCTTTAATAAAAAGTTACTGCTCATTTAAAAATATATTTTCATTGTGGGAGAGCAAGAAGCAGGTAATTTGAGGGACTTTGAGCCTTGCCTTTGTTACTTTAAGAATATAACCTTTCTGCCAGACAATTTCACAAAAGATTCACCTAGGTAGCTACAACAAAATAGATTCCTAATATTTCAAATGGTTGAATATGAACTTCCCAAAACACTGATTTAAAACAGAGCTTTAAATACCTATTTAATATTGCTATTTTTATAAGGAGCAGATATTTTCAGGAATTATATGCCCAACAGGGCAATCTATAATTAAAAAATTTTAAAAGTTTATTATAGCAGCAGGCATGCTCTCTCTGTCTCTTTGAATTCACCCCTTGAGGTGTTTTTACTATAACTTCCATAATCCGACTGATTGTTTTTGTTTTACATATGGCCAATTTGAGAAAGTTACAAAGTTGGCTGGCAAGTACAGATCACCTTTAAAACTGGACAACTATCCAGGTACTCTATTTACCAGCTTTTCTTTTTAGGAATGGGTGCAGCTTATGACTCAACCATCATTCATTCATAGCTAACATGAAGAGTAGAGGTCCAATTTAGTACACAGAAGCCAAGGAAACCTTACATAGTGGTTTTAAAAAATTAAGATTTGGCAGGGAAGGAAAGGAAAGAATTGAGGGATTTGTTTGTTTGAAAAAATGGCCTACTGACCAACTCCTAAACAATCTAGGATCCTACCTATCTCAGATAGCAATCTTCTCTCTATATCCCACAATAGCATCTATTTTGTTCAGGATCACTTGGGCTATCATTCTCAATAGTAATGTTTAAAGGAGCCATTGACCGTACATTTTCAATATTGGAATCTGTTGCTACCAATATATGTCAAATTCTGGACACTTTCAGACCATGGTGTAAGATTTTCTACTTACTTTCCAACTACTTTGCCCACTATCACTGTGGAAAACATCATGTGTCCTTAGGGAATGTTTACACTTAAAACAATACAGTGTAGACACTACCTACATTGACAGAAGTTCTCCTGTTGGCCTAGGGTAATCCACCTCCCAAAGAGGCGATAGCTAGGTCACTGGAAGAATTCCTCCATCAGCCTAGCGCTGGTTACTTGGGGATTTAGGGCAGCTTAAAAACACCACTCAAGGCTGTGGATTTTTCACATCCCTGACTAACATAGTTAAGCCCACCTAATTTTCTAGTGTAGACCAGGCCTTAGCGTTACAGGAGATGATGAAAATATATACTGCCTAATCCAGGGAGATGTTTAATCTAATCTATGAGAAGCGTGCTCAGATATCACCATGATGGGCAGCTCACCAGTCCAATAATCTCATATAAAACAGACCCTTACTATGGTTAGTTTCCATGTTCTCACTGAGCATAGATGTTCTCAAACTTTTCAAAAGGCTGGATCAGCTTCTAACAGACTGTCTGGTGGGTCACCTACCTTTTCATTCATGATCACACAGTATTCTTGTTACAATTAAAACAATTGTTTAAATGGCTAAATTATGTTAGGAAAGTAGTAATATATTTAACCGTCTTAGTGAAATCTCACAAGAGACAAAGGGGAATCTTTTGATCAGTGCTGTGTGACCACCCCACCCTTCACAGACCACTGTCTAGGTTCTTTGGACCTAGAATCTTGAAATCTGATACCCACTGCATTATAGGTTGCTGAGTACTGGAAAAATCCTCAAATCCACTTTCAGAAATTACCAAAAGGACAGTTTTTCTAACATTTCAACCAATCAAGAGCCTAAGTGCCCTTTAAAGATATAATTAGTCTATTTCTTGTGCAAGAAAGATGCGCAAATCCCTTACAGCGGGTCTTCTGGTGCAGCTTACTGAGAGGCAAACAGTCAGAGGAGGATGGGAGCACCGCTCCCACATGCAAACCACAGCTCACAGCTAAAAACAGATCTACTTTTCAGGGACCCGTCTCCTCCAATCAGGTGGCTTAGGTGTCTAAGTAGTTTCTTACAGCAATTAGTTAGGTGTCTTGCCTGCTCCACACAAAACATCCAGAGAAGACGGAAGTGGTGCCCACTTTATAATGTTTAGACCAATGGTTAGAGCACTTCCCTGAGATGTGAGAGATCCAGGTGGAGAGGAAGGGGAAAAGGAGGGGGGAGAGGAGGACATCTGAACAGGATCTCTCAGCTTTCAGGACAGTATTCTACCCACTGAGCTATGGGATAGTCTGGTGTGGGGCCTCTCAATCTCCCCTGCTGAATCTATTCTACTATGGATAAATCATTTTAAAAGTCACTTGAGCAGCAGGACCAGACTCTGAGTCTCTCACCCAGATGGGTGCCCAAACCACCAGGCTACAAAGCCATTCAAGTATTTATCTGCAAATACTGGGTGAGAGAAATTAACTCTGTAATCTGGTCGTAAGGGCAACCACCGGGGTCCAATCCTCCTACTCCAGTCGCTTTAGTTATTTATCCGCAATGCAACTGGTGAGTGCTCTAACCACTGGGATAAATGTTATAAGCTGGGTCTCACCACCACTTCCTCATCCAGTGGCCAGATTGTAAATGAGACCTGATCTGGTAAGCAGTTTCTGAGCACACATACAGGACAGGGACCTGTGCATGAATTAGGCTAGTGTGGGGCACCAATGCACGTACTCAGAGGCATTGACATAGGTGTTTATGGAACTTTTACCTTAAAAACTTCAGCTTTGAATGAGTTTAGACACCCACAGGGTTTGGCAGAAATTTTGTGGATCATAGTTAAGGATAAGATTATGTTACAGAGACCTCGGTTTTCGTGACTTCCAGAGACCTCCTTAACATTTTCTGCTTCAGCCCTGAGGTGGCAGGGCCAGAGCTGTCAGCTGCCAAAGGTAGGGGGAGGGCACCAGCAGCTCTGAGCCACTGGCCCCGGAGCTGTGGGCAACGGGAACCGCTTCAGACACAGAGCTCTCGGCCACTGTATGGGACCCCAGCCTTGCAGGCAGTGGGGGGGCCCACAGACCCAAAACTCCCAGCTGCAGCCCTGCAGCTCTGAGCTGTAGGTAGCGGGGACTTAGCAGCTGTCAGCCAAAGCAGATGCTGGACTCCTTCCCCACCCCAAGCAAGACTCAGGCACTCAGTTAATCCCATTTGGTCACAGTTATTTTTTAATAGAAGTCAGGGACTGGTCACAGGCCTCCATGAATTTTGTTTATTGTCTGTGACCTGTCCGTGACATTTTACTAAAAATAACCCGGACAAAAACCTTAACCTTAATCACAGTGGAGCCTAAACCTGGGTGTTAAGTGACTTGCCAAAGATTACACATAAGTTTAAGGCAGTGCTGAAAACAGACCTCTGACCTGACAGAACTACACCTTTGCCACAAACTGCAGCTTTCTAATACAAACAGGCTCAAGTTGCCGTACCTAGGCCAAACATAAAACAGGGATAAGTCTTACTCACCTCTGAAAAGTAGATAAGATCTACAAATAAAAAAATATCAGCTAACTGGAACGCATCATCACTAGCCACATTTTTCAAACAGTGGAACCAAGGGACAGAAATGCACTGATTTGGCAAGGGAGCTTTAGCTATGAGAAAAAAACCTATGTGGGTTCCAGATTTGGATCTGAAATTTGCTTGCTTACATGTGCGGAAGATGTGGTGGCCCGACCTCTTCCCTCCAACACCCCCGCTGCTTGCAGCCCATGGCAGGGCTCACAGCTCCTCTGAGCAGCCTGGGCTCAGGACTACTCCAGGGATCATCTGGGTAGCACTGGAGACTGGGTCAGAGGGGGTTCAGGGCTGCACCAGGGGGATAGTCAGTGAGAATGAGGGGGAGCTCAGGTGGGGCGGGACCTTGGGCAAAAGCGGCAGGGCAGGGGGCTAGGCTCCCTGAAGGGGAGGTGCATGAGTCACCCATGCTTACTTATCCAACATTTGGAGTGAAGTTCGACTATGCTGAACATGCATGTTTTGGGAACTTAGCTACCTAAGGAATGTATCTTGTCAGAGGTATATCAAATGAGACAGGGCTTTGAAGGAACCCCTTTCTTAGCTCTCTTAGTTTAATCTAATGATCCATCCCATCCCACTTCTTTATATTTCCTATTGTGTAAATAAATGAAAACACTAAAAATAAAAGTAAATATTTAAAACAAAACAAGACACTATAAAATTCCAAAATCTTTACAAAGAACAAAAACACCCCAAAACCAGCAACTTTGTTTCAAATAGCAATTAAGACTGTTAAGTGACAACATTACTTACAAAACCAAACAGTGGAAATGAAAAATTAAGGACCTCAAAACTTACACTGTACACAATAAGAACGCGTTTATTTATTAAGTATAAAGAAATGCATTTAATCACAACAACCTTCACTCTGATGAAAAAATACTCCTTTCACCAGCAAACTCACACAGAATCCTTCTATTAAATCCAAATCCAAATTAAGTCCAGATCATTCCCAGATCACAATAAGTATTTCACTAAAAAATTCCAATGTCAATTGATAAATATCAGCTGATAATAGTTCCCATTTAAGACTCTCTCTTAAAAGAAAACTACTTAAATCAAGATAGCAAAAACATCTAAAAAAACCATCCAGCAATCCATGGTTTGGCATTTGGGTTGTGCTGTGATGAAATTTCTTTATATGAATGAGAATGCAGTATTTTTCCTAGGCAGTATTTTGTAATTCTTAACCATTAATTTATTTGATTTATATGCTTGGATTTTGAGACTGCCCTCAGTGTAGTTTACTCTTACCAACCTTCATTCTTTATAAAATTACATAAACTTTTAGTTTCTATTAAATGTCTAGCCTAAGAATAGCTTTTTAAGTTACCTAGGTGGATATAACATGCAACCAGTCCCCCTGTAATACTGTCACCTGCTTATCTTAAAAACCAAGATACATGTTTTCATATTCTTGGTTGAGGGAAAATCAAATGTAATCAGAGAATGACTAAGCAAACTAACAAAAAGTTTACCAGAATTTGTTTACTTAGGTTTGTGTTTATTTTTAATATTACCAACTCTCTCTATACTGATAAACAGAACATGTTCAGAAGGTATAGAAAGTCACAAGACTGTATTTGGGCAAAATCTTTTATTTCAGAGAACTGAAGGCATCAGGAAATATTCAATGGACTGTAAATGTTTCTTCTGTATTATTGCCTTTTACCAAACATGTCTTCATAGCATAAACTGATTCTATACAACAAATATGACAGAACAAGAAATTAATCCTGCAAAGGCTGTTTTGTATTTTGTTATTTTAAGTGTCTAGGGAGAAAAACCTTGGACCTGTTCTCCAGTGTGTTTATTTAAATCACCATTTTAAATGAGCAAGCAGGAAACTTATTTAAATAATTGATTTTGATCTTGTTCTGTATTTATATTTTTAGTTATTTTCATAAAGAAAGTTGATTGTCACTGGTTGGCATACCCACTAAAACATGTTAATTTGCAACTAAATATAGCCTTTACTTTAAAGTTGGCACTTTTTTGCTAACCAAAACTGTACACTAAATCTATGTAGATTTATTTAATCAGCTAAATAGCTTAATATATATTTATTTAGATTCTTAATTTGTATAGATTTATTATATTAGAAAATGATAAATGACATTTATCTACAGGATGATTAATTGTTTACTCATGATCTGCGTTAAGCTAGGTTTGGAAATGAAATAGGAATGCAATTAAAAATGCACAAAACAGCATTTTAAAATTGATTCTTTATTAGTTAAATAAAAGCACCTTCAAGTACTGGGTACAGCTATTAAAAAGTAAGTTTTTCAAAACATACTTTGCACTTAAAGCTAACTGATTTATTAAACAATGAAATATTACATATAGTGAATTGAACTAACTGTTTCTGGTGACCATAGCCTTCAAAATTTTAGAACTAGTAGATCTTATCCCCTCAGACCTCTTTGTTATTCATAGATCAGAAGAGGAAAACAAGTTTTTCTACTTTTTCAACTCCCAACTGGTGTCTCAACTTTGAATGGACTAGCCACTGAACTAAACTAGTTGAATCAACTGAAATGAAGAAAATATTCTCTCTGCACCTGGAGAACAGGATACTGCTGTCATAAACTGGTTTTAGCACTTCAGCAATTTCCAGGTGCTTAGTCAAACCACTGAAATGGTGGCTCTCTCTCTAAAACTTTGGCAACAAATCAGTAGTTTGAATATTTTTGTTTTATTTAAAAAGTAAATGGTTTTAATAGATTATAGTAAGCTTAGGCTTTAATGCAGGTTATCAAATTCATATTTAAATGTAAATTTATTTTTAAAAGTAGGTATTTAATTTTAAGAAGTCTTCATTTTTACTCACCCTGTCATTCTCTCAATCTCCACCTTAACATACTATTCACAGGTTAATGTGGTGTATGAATAAAGTATTCCATCTAAATGCTGTGAAAGCCATTTGAACATTTATATTTCACATCCATTAGATATAATCTTCTTTCATTTCTTGGAACATCCTATAAGGTCTTACCTATCCTATTGTGTTCTTTTCTACTAATAGTTTAGGACTACAATTAAGACATTCTGAATTTTGATTTTATAAAGCACATATTTCCTTTTATCCTAATAGAATTTAAGATATTTACTTAAATTTATATAAGAGACATTAATCATAACAGCATTAGTTGTAACATTTACTAGTGTGTGGGTGGTTTACTTATATTGGAACATCAACAATTAAACAGAAAGTGGGATGGAGAGAACTATCCCCATGCTTAAAATTTGCCCTAAGCCTCAGTATACACTAATCAGTGGATTTCATTTGGAAAATAATTTTTCTTTATTATTATATGGTATAGCTACCCTCAGGAATAACATAAAAATATTTCTGATTAACTGATATGAAACTAAGATTGTTTTTTAAAACCACAAAAACAAAACGGAGAGAGAAACAAAAACAGCTTTTTCCCATTCTTTGATAATGCTCATATACCCCAAAGGAGACAAATCCTCTCCCCCTTTTGGAGGGTGGGGGGCCGGAATGGAGGGAGAAAGATTTCAAGGGCATTTTAAAACCAACTCCGTCTTGCACGGAAAGACTGATGTATCCACTGAGATCCTCCCTCCCCAGTCTTTTGTGGTATCCACCTCATCTTTCATCCTAGGCTTAGACTACAAGCTGTTTGGGGCAGGAGCAGTCTTTTTGTTACATTTGCATTTAGTGCCTAGCAAGATGGGTCCCAGATCAGGGCCTTTAGATGCCACCCCAACAGAAATAAATAAATCATAGAGTCATTTAGCACAAGTGACCTCAGAGCCTGGGAGCAGCAGTCCCTTGGCTTGTAAAAGCCAAGCCCTGAACCAGAGCAACTGGATTACAGCCATGTACCCATTCATTGAATAGCAGGAAGTGACAGACCGAGAGCGACTGTGGCACTTTTCATTCCCCTTTTATTGGGGCCCAATCTCAGGATACCAACATTCAGCACCCAGTAGGGTACAGTCCTACAGTGGGGAGGAGGAGGAATAATCCAGTGGGGAGTGGAAAGAGTATTTAGCAAGCAACTGATAGCTCCTCACTCCCCCCACACACAGTCTTTTAGTGTAAAGCCCTCATGGTCTATCTGCACCTCGTCAGCTGCCCCTCCACACACACACACTCACCCAGCAGCGCTTTGAGGTGCTTGAGGCGGGTCAGCACGTCCTTCTTTGGGTCCAGAGCTTTCTGTGTAGATTTCTTGACATCGGCATGGCTCCTTCTAGAGAACATCCCGCAGGGGGAGACCCAGGAAGGGAGAAACTCCTTGATGGTGAAGTGGGGGAATCAGAGACTCTCCGATGCTAGGGGACAGGAAAGCCCGGCAACACCCCCTGCTATGGGGGGGAAGAGGACGGGACAGCCCCCTCTGGCTAGGGGAGGGGCAACACCCTCTGCT
>ML675614.1:5342190-5374336 GCA_007922155.1 Mesoclemmys tuberculata | reverse complement strand
CCCCCCGTGGACACCAGGTCTGTGGGCCCCCCATGGACACCGGATCCGTGTGCTGAGACCCGCCTGGGTGTACTGGGGAGCAAGGGCATGTGAGATTTGCTTTATAGTCATTTTTTTTCATTCCTCGTGCCCTCCCTTGTACCTCGGCCAGGGCATCACTGCAATTCTGTAGACCACTGGAGCCCACTCCCCCCCCCCTCACGCCTTGCTCTTGTCATAGGAATTCCTCACAGGTGTGTTGTTTTTTTTGCTCGCACCAAGATGTTTTTATGTGAACTCCTTTTTTCTCCCCAAAATTGAGTGGATGTGCGCCTCATACCCTGTCACCAGCAGCTGTGGTTTCTCCCAGGCTCCAAAGCCGGAGCTGCCATGCCCAGACTTTTCAAGGAGGTTTATTCCTTTAAACAAAGGTTATAAAACAAACAGAAAATAGTCTGCTCCATCCTTACCCCACTCGAGTTCCTGGCAGCTTCCTAGCCTCAGCCGGCTTCCCTGCATGAGCAGATGGAACTAGTGTCACCAGTTGGAATTTATACATACATTTCAACTAGCACTAGTTTGTGGGGACAACCTCAGTCATGTTATGAAAAACAGTGTATTATTTATGCATTTATAGTCCAAACAGTGTTCTTAGACTCTACACATAGTAAGAAAACAAAAGGCCAAATGGATTTGCATGGATACAACTGAGAACAAAATTTGGCTCAAAATTCCAGACCACATAGAATTTAGTGAGATTCTAGGGCACAGGGGTTAATGCACAGCTACAGACCGGGGACTGATGGGGTAGGCAGCAGTTCTGCACAAAAGGAACTGGGGGTTACAGTGGCTAAGAAGCTGGATATGAGTCAGCAGTGTGCCCTGGTTGCCAAGAAGGGTAATAGCATACAGGGCTGCATTAGTAGGAGCATTGCCAGCAAATCAAGGGAAGTGATTATTCCCCTCTATTCGACATTGGTGAGGCCACATTTGGAGTATTGTGTTCAGTTTTGGGCCCCCTCACTAAAAAAAGGATGTGGACAAGTTGGAAATAGTCCAGCGGAGGGCAACAAAAATGATTAGGAGGCTGGAGCACAAGACTTACGAGGAGAGGCTGAAAGAACTAGGCCTGTTTAGTCTGCAGAAGAGAAGAATGAGGGGGGATTTGATAGCTGCCTTTAACTACCTGAAAGGGGGTTCCAGGGAGGATGAGCTAGGCTGTCCTCAATGGTAATAAATGACAGAACAAGGAGCAATGGTCTCAAGATGCAGTGGGAGAGATCTAGGTTGGATATTAGGAAAAAGTTTTTCACTAGGAGGGTGGTGAAGCACTGGAAGTGGTGGAATCTCCATCTTTAGAGGTTTTTAAGTTGCAGCTTGACAAAACTGGGTGGAATGATTTAGCTGAGGTTAGTCCTGCTTTGAGCAGGGGGTTGGACTAAATGACCTCCTTAGGTCCATTCCAACTCTAATATTCTATGATTCTATGTTAGTAGATCCCAAGTCAGAATTCAGGCTTTTGAAAAAATCTGCCTTATTCAAGTAAATTTCCTACACCTTTCTTTTTTATATTACTGTCAATCACAGAAGAATAGAATGGGGGAAACAAATTTACTCATTGGTGGAAATGAGGAAAAAAAATACTATCAGAGCTTCCTGTGTAAGGTTGGTCTCCAATCCCACCCATGCACTCTGTGGCCACTTTATTCCATTGAGAATAGAGGGGGTCGAGGGTGGTAGTTTAGTGATGCTTTATATAAGAAAGCCTAGATGGAGAGGGGGTGGAACAAAAGAGTGTAAGGTTGCAGACAAGGACTGTACATCAGAGTGAGAGCAGGGGATGAGGAGGGTTGAGACTTTTCATGCTAGCATGTCCTTTTGGGTTCTGGTGGATTGGGTCTCAGTTTTACTGAGTTCTGTTGAATTCTCAACCAATTCCAGCCCTGCAATTACTTTCGTTTGTTCTCTGCTGTACATTTCTGATTATTACCCTTTAATGTCACCAACTTCTGTTATTTTCTTTATCACCATTTTCACTATATTTAGTGTTTTTCTTAAAGTCCCAGCTCCTGGAGTCAGTTGATTATGTGAGAATCTTAGCGGGGGGAAACGCCTAGCCTTCATGGTTGCAGAGAAAAGCTTGAAAACATGACCCAGCTGTAACCTCGAGGTTCCAAAAACAGAAGGCAAAGGAAAAGAACCCAAATGTAATATTCTTTTAAAATCTCATGATTTTTGGGCCTGACTTCTGATTATTTAACAGACGTGGAGTTGACAATCCTCCATGTTTGCTTAGTCTATTTATCTGTTTTACAAGATATTATCTCGTATAAGAAAAGCGTTAAATCTTGTGAAATTGTCTTAAGTTATTTGTCATGTTTTATTTGTCAGAAAAATTGCAGTTTTCCAAGAAGAGTGAAATAGGTCAGCATTGTTTCTCATGTTTAAGTACCACAAATAACAAATGTAGTTGGTTGAGGCAGTACATAACTCAAGATCTGGCTTCCTCCTTCCTTATTTAAATTAGAAAACTGACAACTTTCAGTTTTCCTCATCTGATAAATTCTGACATTTCCACATTTCTGCTTCTGCATTGTTAAAAAAAGAATTGTTTTATTTACATAAAATCTGTTGCTATTGAATCAGTGTGATTTTCCCTAAATCACTTAACTTCACACAGGATTCCTGAATTAAATACTCTATGCTCTTCCAGTAGTATTTCCTGATTAAAAGTTATTTCCATGCAGGTATGTTTTAGATACAGAAGATGATATCACTGTGAATTTCCATTACGAAAACAAGAAGTCAGTGCTGTAGAAAAAGCTGAGACATTGAACCTGCTGCACTTTTCTAATCAAATCTGTAATGCTGTCACTTGCTACATTTCAAAGATAAAATCTTAACTAACAAAAATAGTAGTCATTTCTTAAATAATAATACTTTGTTATTTTATGGCACTTCCACTGAGGAGTCAAAGCACTTTACAATAATCCTCAGAACTCCTATATGAGGTAGGAAAGTATTATTCCCATTTAAGTTAGGTTACATGCCAAGCTCTCACAGCTAATCAGTGGCATGATTAATACTAGAACCAAGGCATCTGACCTCTGAGTTCTCTGCTCATAGACTCATAGACTCATAGGTCAGAAGGGACCAATATGATCATCTAGTCTGACCTCCCGCACAAGGCAGGCCACAAAACCCTACCCATACACATTTATAACAACCCCGAACCCATGACTGAGTTATTGAAATCCTCAAAAGTGAGATTTGAAGACCTCAAGCTGCAGGGAATCCACCAGCAAGCGACTCATGCCCCATGCTGCAGGGGAAGGCGAAAAACCTCCGTGGCCCCTGCCAATCCGCCCCGGAGGAAAATTCCTTCCCGACCCCAAATATGGCGATCAGCTAAACCCTGAGCATGTGGGCAAGACTCACCAGCCAGCACCCAAAAAGGAATTCTCTGCAGTAACTCAGTTCCCATCCCATCCAGCATTCCCACAGACCATTGAGCAGACTTATCTGCCGATAATCTGCTATAACCAATCGATAATAATAATAATAATATCATAATAGTGATAAGTTATGCAGGGCTGGATTTAGGAGCAGGCAACCCAGGCAACCACCTGGGATGCTGGGCTTGAGGGGGGCACCAGGCTTGGTACAGTTTTTGTTGTTAGTGACAAAAGAGAAAATAGAATGTTTAAAGTAAAATGTTTCAGGTACTCCGTATGTGGATTCATTTTTTCACTAATGAGCTCAGTATAGGAATAAAATATAAGGTATTCAAAAGTTTAACAAATTGAGGGGAAGGGAGGATGCTGAAGACGCTCCTTGCCTGGGGCACCATTTGGTCTAAGGCCATCCATGAAATTATGGTCATATAGTGACTTGCATCCAAGGATCTCAAAGCTTTTTAGAAATGAATTAAATCTCATAGCAACTCCGTGACATGGGTAAATATTATTCTTCCCACTTTACAGATGATTCAGTTGAGGCTCAGAAAGATGAAGGCTATAATTTTCAATTTAGGGGCATACCTAAATCCATATTTAGGCAAAAACTGTCCTATTTTTCATAGATGCTGAATAATAGTATTGAAGGTAATGGGAGATGTGGCTGCTTAGCATCTCAAAAAATGAGATTATTTTTGCCTTGTTAACCAAATACGGATGTAAACCTCTAACTTTTGGCACTCACATTTGAAAAGATTGGCTTAAATTACTTGCTTTCAAAGTCACGTCATACTGGGCATAGAATCCAGATCTCATGACTAGCATTCCTGTGTTTTAACAAGACTGTCCTTTCTCTATTAGTCCTGTGGAGCACAGTCACATAAAGTAGAGGGTGACTTAGCATAGCTTAAAATGTGTATAACTAAAAAGAATATATTTTAAAATTGCATGCTTTAAGCACTGAACTAAGGTTATTTGGGCCAAATTCTCTGACTTTAGTGGTGATATGCTAGCAGAGAATTTGACCCAATAACTACGTGTAGACGTAGGCGAGCTATTTCTTTGTCGTTTGTTACCTGAAAGTTTATGCAGGAAACCTATATTTGGCAACAATTTTGGGATCTCAAGACTAGAAGATTCACACTGGTAAAGAAAAACATCTTCAGCAATTAGCTGCAAGCTGACAGTGATGTTTTAGAGAAGGCCACTTGTCTTTTGTCAGCAGTATAGAAGGGCTTTGTTCAGGGCATAAGGGCCAGATGGGACCCTGATGCAATTCCACTGAAGAAAATTGATTACCACTTACACCATAGCTGAATTTGACCCTCCTATAAGTATCTATTCTGGAATGGAAAGACAGATATGATGGATAAAATTATATGCTGGCATAACTAACTTCATTTGCACTGAAAATGCATTTGCCCCACTATATGTAGGAAAACCAAAAGGGCTGACAAAAATCTTACAACTGCCACACATAGACTGGTCCACAGATTAAGTCATTATCTATACAGCGTATGGTGAGACCCTCTTTGTAATGGGCTAAGATTGAATATAATAATGTATTAAATCTTCTGAGGAAAAAAGCACCTATCAGTCCTCATCCTCAAAGGAAACCTGCACAATACTTTCAAAAGATGAGCCCAGAGCTTAAATTCATAACTTTGCTAGACACTAAAAGTCATGGACTGAATAAAGACATGAAATTTATGACTGAGGCCTAGTCTACACTACAGAATTAGGTCAACACAAACCAGTTTATGTCAATGTAACTGTAAACCTCTGCACTAAATGTTGCTCCTATAATTCACCCGCTACGCAGACTTAATAACTCCACCTCCACAAGAGGCATAACATTCATGTTGACATAGTTAGGTCAAGGCAGTGTAAGTGTAGACACTGTGTTATTTATGTAGACTTTAGTGGCCTCCAGAAGGTGTCCCACAATGCCCTACTGTGACCGCTCTGGTCACTGTTTAGAACTCTATTGCCCAGTGGCCAGTTACACAAGGTAAACGAGGCTCCCCTCTAAAGCCCTGTGAATGTTTGAAATTCTATTTCCTGTTTGCTCAGCATTGAGAGCTCACCTAGTGACTGCCCAGCTGACCATGCTTCGGGTGTGCTCCTGCCTGGAGTACACAGGAGATGGTGGATCTCCTGGGTCTGTGGGAAGAAGAGATTGTGCAGACACAGCCCTGATCCAGCCTAGAAACATTGATAACTCTGTGTAAATTGCTCAGGGCATCGAGGGACCTGCAGCATTGCCCTGTGAAAGACAAGGAAGCATACCAGAAGGCAAGGGAGGTAAACAGTCGCCCTGGTGCACAGCTGCAGACATGCCAGTTTTACAAAGAGCTGCATGCCATCCTCGATGGAGACACTCTTCCCCCCCATCACGTCCAAGAGCCCTGTGGACACTTCAGAGGAGTCAGAGTCACAGGCCCCCAGAGTGAACAGTAAGGAGGAGGTGTTGGACAAGAAAGGAGGTGTAGGAGTAGGGGGCATGGGCAACCAGGGGATCCAGTGGCACAACGGACCAGGACCTGTTTTTGACTACAGAGCAGTCGAGACAGTCCCTACCATCCAGCATGGGTGAGCCTGATGCTGGGGAAGGAACCTCTGGTAAGTATGTACTTTGCTTTGACATTGCAGGGACACATCTGTTCATTTGCTCTTGTTTCATCATGAAGTAGTGAAATAAGCAATAGAGGTAGAGCTGCTATTTGCTTCTCGTTCCCCTGTATAGTTAGGCAGAGAGGGCCCTGCTGTTTGTTTATGTGCATCAGGATGTCCCATGAATCATCTATAGAGATCTTGAGGAAACTTTCCTGAAGGTAGTCTGCAATCCTCTGCCAAAAAGTTTCTGGGAAAGTCCACCTTATTTCTTCCACTGGGACACTTTCCCTTGCCACTCAGCAATGATTTCCACAGGCACCACTGTAGCCCACAGGCTGACAGCAAACAGCCCTGATCTGCAGCCAGATGTGTGCAGGAACTATTCCCTTTCAACCTCCATTAGCCTTAGGAGTGGGATATCAACTAAAATCACAATTGCCTGTGGAAAACAGTGCCAGTATTCAGTTCAGTTGCCCTACCTGCATATACTAATACCTATGAGCTACCCTCCACCCCCACTTTATTGTTCTAACTTGCCCCCGTCCCTCCGGCCCATACTCACCATGACAGGGACTGCTATTGTGTTCTATGAATCTCAAGGGGAAGTGAGAATGTAGTGCTTGCTACTTGTGTGGATCAAGGGGAGTGAGTTCAGTATACCAAATGTCCAGTTATCTTGTGAATATACTCAAAATTGCACCTCTGTGCATTGTATCTTTTGCAGCTGGAAATGTAGTCTTGAGGTCTCTCTATCCACATCAGCCAGATAAGGAGGAGAAGGAAGAGGACACAGGATGACATGTTCCAAAAGATTCTGCAAGCCTCTGGTGCTTCGGATACCAAGCACAGTGCTTGGAAGATAACCCTTGCAGACAGAATGGACAGGGATAGAGTGGAGAGGAGAAAAGCACAGAAAAAGAAGAGAGATGTGCAGCAAGAGATGCTAGAGCTTTTCAAGTGGCAAATAGACATGCTGGAGACTCTTGTTGACCTTCAAGTTCAACAGATTTGTGCTCACCTCCCTTTGCAGGCCATAGAGAACTGCATTCCAGGACCTCCTTATGCAACCCCCTCACATTCCATGTGCTATCTGGGGCCGTTGCACTATTCCTACCACTCTATTCTGTGGGAGAGTACAGAAAACCACAGCTGCACATACACTGACCTACAAATACACTGAGAGACACAGTTGGTGTATGGGTTTGTGAAATGAAAATGACTGTTCTTTCCCCTTCAAAGGTTCTTTTCCCTGTATTTATACTTTCATTCAGCTATAAATACGTCTGCTTGCATGGGGTTGGAATAAAAGTCTGTTTGTGGAAACTTAATTCATCTTTATTAGTTCACAACATCTGCTGGCTGGGGCTGACATCATTCATGGATAATAGCAATACGTGCATTTGCAATGTTATATTGTTACACACAGAGCACTCACTACAAGGTTCAGACTCGGGGTTCAAAAAAACCATGTCAGGCAGAGCACAGTACAGCAACATGCATCACTCAAAATGCTCAAAATGGTCTGCATCACTGTGGTTATTAAAATGGTCTTTCAAAGCCTCCTTGAGATTTATATCTCCCCATTGAGCTCTTCTTATAGCCCTGATATCTGGCTGCTCAAAATCATCAGACAGCCATTTGAGCTCAGCCCTCCACCTGGTGGAAACTTTTCCACCTTTGCTTCATAGATATTATGAGGCACACAGCAGGCAGCTATAACCATTGGGATATTTTTTTCACTTAGGTCTAATTGTGTGAGTAGACATCATCAGCAGCCTTTCAAATGGCCAAAGACACATTCAACTGTCATTCTGCACCTGCTGAGCCTGTAGTTTAGGTTCTCCTTGCTGCTGTCAAGATGGCTGGTGTACAGTTTATGAGCCACGGGAATAAAGGATAAGCTAGATGTCCCAGGATAACTATTGGCATTGGTAATTACCAATGGTAATCCTCTGGATTAGAAAGAAAGTCCCTGCTTGCAGCTTTCTGAACAGGCCTGTGTTCTTAAAGATGCATCTTACTGACAATCCCACAGTGATGTGTGTAAAACATCCCCAGTGATTCACCACTGCTTGCAATACCATAGAAAGTAGCCCTTTCTGTTGATGTACTCTATGGCAAGGTGGTCTGGTGCCAATATAGGCATATGTGTGCCATCTGTCACCCCCACCGCAGTTTGGGACCCCCATTGCTGCAAAACCATCCACTGTGTCCTGCACATTGCCCAGAGACACAATCATTCGTAGCAGGATGCGATTAATGGCCCTGCACACTTACATCACAGCAACCCCCACCGTGGATTTCCCAACTCCAGATTGATTCCCCATTGATCAGGAGCAATCTGGCATTGCAAGCTTCCACATGGCGATCGCCACTCACTTCTCCGCTGTCAGAGCAATCCTCATTTAGGTGTTGCTGGAGAGCTTTTTAAGAGCTGGGGTGAGCTCCGCACACACATCCATGAATGTGGCCTTGTGCATCCGAAAGTTCTGCAGCCATTGCTCATCATCCCATATCTGCATAACAATATGATCCAGCCAGCCAGTGCCCGTTTCTTGAGCCCAGAACCAGTGCTCCACCCTCTGAAGCTGCTCTGTGAATGCCAACAACCACCTTGAATTGTTTCTTTCTAAGTCCCACAGCAAGCTAGCCTCCAAGGAATCGTCATGTACCCCGCAGCTCCTCTGGCGGCTCTTCATATACCGCGGGATCAGGCATGTGGCGCTCACAACGCTCATCACAATAGTGCAGAGCTGTGCAGGATCCATGCGTCTCACAGACATGGCAGACATGCAGATTTGTGGGGCTGTTGAAAAGAGGCGCGAAACATTATGGGATGCAGATAAAATTATGGGATGGAGAAAACTGTGCCATTGAAACCATATTCCAAGTCATCCCGGCATCACTTGTTTGCCGCCATGAGGCATGGCAAACCTTTCCCAAAATACCTGCACTAGATGGTGGTAAGTTGCCCAGTGGGATAGCTACCCACAGTGCAAAGCAGTGGTAGTGAGGATGCACACCATTGACACAAGGATTGTAGTGTGGACATGCAAAAGTGATTTAATTACTGTGGTGGCTGTACATTGAGGTAACTTAGGTTGGCTTGATTTTGTAGTGAGACTTGCCCTTATTACGCCTGGAAGAATAATGTGCCACTATTTGTGTGCAGCATTCATGTTTCTTGCAGATTTCTTTGCTTCCCCACAGAAAAATGACTTTCTGATGGGGAAGTAAAGGGAAACTGCAAGAACAGTCATGCACCCCTCCCCTGCAGTACGGGCTCATTGTTTCCAGCACTTGCAGAAGCTGGCGGAAAGGTAATTCACTGCGAGAGAAATGGTGGGATAGGAGACACCCATGGGTGTAGTTTCGCAGGGGGGCGTTTTAAAAATGTGTCCAATGTTTTTAATGATCACTTTCACTAGCTGAAGCAGCACAATAGAAAACACATCTCACTCTAATAAACATACAGTGATGATATCAGCCTGTAAAGACAAACAGACCATAAAGTCCTATGACTTGTACTTTCTAAAAGTACAATGGTGGTAATTTCCCAGAAATTAGATGATGCATTTCAGAAAGCTTAAGTGAGAACAATTTCCTGCAACAGATTTGATCATTCTGTTTCCAGGATCAGAAATGACAATGTGTAATGCAATTGTTTAAGTAGAAGACAATTTACAGTAATCGTGAAATTAAGTTTTTAAAATCGTTAAATACCCAAGAGAATTGTTGGAGGGCATAATACAGAAGTTTAATGTCTATATTATGCTCACGCTATTATTAGCCTTCTTCACTTATTGATACAGCAGAGTATGTTGCCCTCATTAGGGGCTACAGTATGCAGAAGGAACAACGGCAGAACACGGTCCTTAATAATTAAGGTCTCATATATTCCATTTTGTCCATTGGAAGTGGGGATGTGGAAAGGAAGTGTGCTGAGCAGCACTGCCGCAAGAGAATTTTGCCTTGGGAAGGCAGGAAGACTCGTGGAGCTCCCAGGCACATAAAGGCAGCATGCCCACGAATATACTCATTTGTGGAGTGTGGCTTACTCGCCCACCCCGTCCAGCTGGTTCCTTGAGTCCTTTTCCCCACTGCAAACATGCCTAAGAACTAGAATCTGGCCCTAAAAAAGAAATGAAGCTTCCCTAGGGCGTAGTCTACACTAGGAAATTAAATTGGTTTAACTATGTTGTTCGGGAGGGGTGTGAAAAATCCACATCCCTGAGTGGCATAGTTAAATTGAGCTAAGTCCTCCTGTAGACCTGCTACCCTGTTTCCCCAAAAATAAGACCTACCCCGAAAATAAGCCCTAGCATGATTTTTCAGGATTTTTGGAGTATGCTTGAAATATAAGCCCTACTCCAAAAATAAGCCCTAGTTACAGTTTACAAGCGGTTCACAAGTAAAGGTCCCCATATACTTTACACTCATGGAAAAAAAGAAGACATCCCCTGAAAATAAGCCCTAACCATCTTTCAGAGCAAAAAATAATATAAGACCCTGTCTTATTTTCGGAGAAACATGGTAGCTACTGCCTCTTGGGGAGGTGAATTACCTACACTGATGCACTGAAGCACTACCGTGGTGCAGCTGTGCCATGGTACTGTTTTAAGTGTAGACAAGTCCAAGGTCTCAAACATAAACAAAGCTGTGTTCTGGGATCAACAGTCATGTTCAGGCACAGTTTTGTTTATTATAGGTTGAGATGGTAGCACGGCTTATTATTAAGATTACCTGACAGTTTACAATATAAACCCCCGTTTTCAGTTGCTTATAACTTTGCCAAAGTGTAGCTATTTGGGATTAATTTTCCATGCTGAATGTTTACCTCAGGCTGAATTTGTCTGCGAAAATTTCAGTCAAAAAAACCAAGCCATTTTTGACAATGAGGCGATGGAAGAATATGTAATTTTGCTCATGTTAAAAAATTCTGGTGACCTTTAAAAGTTCTACTGCCCCATGCTTTGGAGAAGGGGCTTTAAATTTGGTAGGAAGGTGGCCTTTGTGTCTGAAATATGCCTTTTCAAAGGTAATAGTGTCATAAGTATTAGCGATATGGATTTGTCAAGAACAAATAATGCCAAACCAACCTAATTTCCTTCTTTGACAGGCATATTGGCCTAGTGGATGGGGGAAGCAGTAGAAGTGAGAAAACTTTACTTTAGTAAGGCTTTTGGCACAGTCCCACATGAAATTCTCATATGTAAACTAGGAAAGTATGCTCTGCGTTAAATTACTATAAATTGAGTGCAAAACTGATTGAAAGACCATACTCAGACAATCGTTATCAATAGTAAGATGTCAAATCAGGGAGGGGATGGGGGAATTATCTAATGTACCATCCTCACGGACCATGCTCCAGCCCTGTAACTGCTGCTGTACACACCAGAACTGAGAGCAGGGAGCCTGTTTGGAAGACTCTAAGGCTAGAATATAGGGTCCTAGGTAGCTGATTCTTCCACACTACCACCTGTCAGCCATCAATGTTCTGGGAGACTAGAAACCACAGAAAGTGCTGCCCACAGAGACCTGATTGGCAGCAGCCCCTGTGACTGTTAATGGGCCTAGGTGCACTATTTAAATATGGAGGGTGAGTCCGGAAGCTGTTTGGGCAGCAAGGCAGATACTGCCTTGTTCCAGCCCTGTCCTATTCTTGCTCCTGCTCTCCCTGACTGCTTCTGACCCTTAGCTCTGGTTCCTGGGTCTGAATCTAGTTTGACTCTTGACTTGCACATTTGGACTCTGTCTCTGGTTCTGACCTTCAGTTCTGATTTCTTGCTGTGACCCTGGACTTTGGCATCTGGCTTCTAATGCTGGTGCTGCCTCTGGATTCTGTTTCTTGAAGTCTGGCTCCTGCTTTGACTGTTAGGCATGACTGTCCACACTTGGTTCCTGATACCCTTTCTTGTACTCTCAGTGATGCACACCTCTTCCCCACTGCCTCCAGACACTGTGGAGGAGAAAGCTGTCTAACATGAATGCGAGAAAGGGGCAAAAGCCAGACTCATAGGACAGAAAGGAATAGAGTGGATGAGGAAATCCTGTATAATAAAAGACTATCATAATACAAATTCAGATGAGGACAGAACTAAATTGCACAGGTAACAATAATTCTGGCATTTCCTAACTTGGATGCTGGACTCTGTAACCTCACCATCCTTTTTAATGTATTTTTGTGTGTAATATATATTTGTTAGACACATTAAATGCCAATGAAGTTAGGGTGGGTTTTTTGGTAGCTATAAGTCTGTGAAAAGCAAATTATCCATCCTTTTCCCTCTCTGCCCAAACACCGCTGAATAAGGCATCATCTATGACAATACACAACTGTAAATGGCAATTAAATATGGATCACAAGAGACTGTGCATTTTACGCTATTTTTAAAGAAAAATATTTGCAACTGTGTCCACTCCCATCCTGCCCTGTTTTGTCTGGTTCTTTATGAGAGAAATTCAGACCCTGGGAAATTGAAGTCTACAATGGATTAGCGAATATAGCAGGGGTTCCCTCCTTTTGTTGGAGCACCAGTTTAGAATGAATTAGCAGATGAGTGTTGCCCATTTATTTCCTTGTACCATGTCAAAATAAAGATGTCGCCATCTCTCCTTTTTTCAGTCCATTTTCACTTTCCCTTCTCCTTTTCTGTCTCTCCTTTTTCCTTTCTGTGCATTTTTTTAAATTTCTTCTCTTTTGTTCTTTCATGTTTTTTCTGACAATTCTCCACCAGTCCCTCTCCCCTAGTAGCTGTGATTCTCACACTCCCTGGAATGCTAAGGGGGGCATCTATTAATGCTTAATAATGCTATTAGAGCTCAGTGCCATGGGAGTAGAGGAGGGAAGCCTGAGCTGGAGTGCTCCAGCCTGCAGCCTTGTATATCTGAGCAGTGGCCAACTGCATTAGGGAACCCGAGCGGTGAGAAAAGGAGTGGATTTGGAGGTGCCATTCGTTTAGTATGGGGGTGAGTATGATATTTTGCATCTATCCCTATGCATTGTGGTGATGATTTCTTCTGCCCGGTGGCCTTGGTCCTTCAAATAGTCTGGGTTGGAAATCACTGAATTATATTGTCTCATATGTCAAACCGATGATCATTTCCTCTTTTTCCTTGACTTCAGTTCCCATTGCAAACTGTGTCAGTGGACCTGCTTTTTGTATTCTGTTCTCTTAAGGTTCCACTCTATCACTCAGGGCCCAGCTCTGCCAACCTTTCATTGAGTAGTATCTTACTCCACAAATGGTCTAGTGAATTCTGCTTTCTGCATTTTATAAAGATGAAGAAAAGAGAAGGAATTCAGTGGAAAGACAATTCCCAGTGATTTCTACTTTGAGGAGTAGAATAAGAAATATGAGCTTAATCTCAGCATAGGGGAAAGTTTCAGCACATTCTAAAATCCTGATCTCTGTCACTTCTTAATGCCAGAGGCACAGATTTACTTCTGACATCTGGAAAGCAGTGGCCTACCAGCCCATACTGCCCACATTAAGCATCTTGCTCCTCAGAAAACACGTCCAAAATCCTGTTATTTCCCTTATATAATGTCTAACGTTATTTCTAATACACTCACTGGTAGGAGTTGTAGCTCTCTTAAACCACAGTCCAACAGAACATTAGTGCTTTGCTTAATCATTGTCTTGAAGCACGTACAGTGTAGGCACCTGTTCCGGATTCCATGGAAATGGGAAATGCATAATTTGCTTATATGTTTTGTTAGTCATAGCACATTGACTTCCCATAAAAAGTCCCCATATTTATGGAGGGAAAGTAAATTCATAAAATAAAAGGCCAAATCCTGCTTCCCCTGCTCATTTGACTTCACTCATCTCAATAAAGCAAACCAGAATTTGGCCTAGACTAGAATATGCTTTATAGCTGATAAAATTAATCTGTTTAGTCACAGCACGCTGATCCGCATTTCCCTCGCTACATGAAATAAGGGTGTGTTACAGGGGGGTTGTGATCCCTTTTCCAACTTTTATTTAAACATCAAATATGCAGTTTAACCTATGAACACAGCCTCCCAAACTGGATCTGACTTGCTGAACAAGTCTGATCACCTTCTTCTAAGTCTGAAAGTTTAATGGCAGAGATTCAATTACAGAACTTCTCTACTTACCTTTGTCAGTCCTGCTGTGTTACTGTTCTGGAATGACTGCTGGGGAGCAAGCAAATCATGTAATACAAATTTATCTCCTAAATAAGGGTCAGCGGAGGCAACTATTTTTCTTACTATAAAAGATGCTATTAGTGCTTGTGGAGGGTTATATATTTTTAATGTGTTGGTTGAGATAGTCTCTCTGGAAACAAAAGCAACGGCACACAGATGCATTAGATGTTACATTAGGACCGATGATGGAGAATATTGGCAAGAGCCATGAAAATTGATGCCAGATTTAGGCACCCAAGGCCCTGTTTTGGCTCCACTGTGATCCACAAAACTACCACCGAATGCTGCAGGCACCTGAACTCGTCTGCCAGTGCTGGCGCCACCTCCTCCTTTGGCTGGTTTGAGTGGAGCATGGCAGGTGCCAAGTGATCTGACTCCAGACAGCTGGTTCCCATTTGTGGCTCACTAAGCAGAGCTAGGCACCTTGCTGAATCCTGGACTCAGGTGGCTGTTTCTGAGAGAAAGGTGGGGCAAGGCTTTGCACACACCCCTGTCATCAGCATCTCCCACTGGCTAGCTTTATGGGGCTCCCAGCCTAGCTTGCTGGCTTTTGTGGATCACATTCTTAGGTTCCTATCAATCCCCATGCATCGTAAAGGGAACCTGGGCCCCGAACTCAGGCTTTGTGGATCGCAGTTTTGTTCCTGGATTTTCCAGGCACCTAGAAGTTAGTTGCTGTGACTCTTACATTGCAATGCTTTAGTCTCCTTTCTGGATCCCACCCACTGTTCCTGCCTGTTAACCAGAAGGTGAAATTTATAAAAGCAAAGGTTCAACAGCTGTATTTTGGTCCTTATTTATTGTTCAGTACATCTCATCCGTGTCAAAGGGGTTTGTACCCATGGACCTCTGGGACAAGAGTGTACTGCTCTTGACTTGAAGGCGTATATTTAAACATTTGTTACTCATATAAACAAAATTTGTTGTCCTAGGCACTGATCCTAATCCACATAATCTACAACCTAATCCACATAATCCACACTGGAACCTGTGAGGAGCCCTGCTGATTTTAGTGGAGCTCCACTGAGCTAACCCTAACCCTTAATATTAATTGTGTTAAGCATCTAATAATCATTAACCTTTTCAGTGAATATTTATATGAAAAAATGTTTCCTGTGGGAGCACCATGGCACAATAATTTAAGGGCTAGTAGCTGGTTGGAAGGATCCAGCCCATCCAATATTGGAGCACTGGTAGAAAATTTAAACTTTTCATTAACACCTCCCCCCCCGGCAAAATCATGAAAGCTTTCAGCCAAAAAGCTGTTAATGAAAACTTAACATTTTCAGTAAAAAGCAGACACTTTTCTCCCTACATTTGTTTAATCAAAAACAATGTTCCATCTAAAACCTGTTTGGATGGAATATTTTCAACCTGCTCCATGTAAAAGTCTACATAACTTTGTTGAAATGGTAAAAATAAAAGGGCGGCAGTAAAAACAGTTAGTTCAAAAGAGATACCCATGTTCTGTATGCCAGGTGTTCAAGCCAAGTCAAAAAGAAAGATAAGAATTTACAACTGTCAACGGGAAAACTCCAGGGAGAAAGGAGCAATGCATCCCATATGTATCCCATATCCCTTAATACACTTTGAAAAGAGTAGGCAATGATACCTAGAAAATTTCAAGAAGTGAAAACACCCACCAAACATAGAAACAGGTGGGAGAACTCAAACTAGGTTTGCAGAAGGAAATAACATATAAGGGGGCTTATGGCAGGCTGGGCAAGCCTTGGATTGATTGGCCAAGCACAGAACCCTTCAGATACAGGTGTCTGTGTTTTATCCTAAAAATTAAAAGAAAAATCAAGGATATCCTACACTTTTAAAGCTTGAATACTCCAGGCTTCTCTTAGCCATAGTCCCGAGATAACGTGTTGCTTGTCTCAGCTGCACTAAACCTATGTTACAGTATTGTTTGCTTCAGCCATAGCCGAGAAGGATCCGGCTCTAGCCTCTTCTTGCAGTGTATACCTCAACCCTCAGGGAATGTGCTGCCTGTGAGCTATTGAGGCTCATCAGCATTCCTTGCCAAGGGCACATGCTGACTGGTAACAGAATGCAGGAAGGTTTGGCTCATTGGGGAGATGTTTTAATTCCATTTCTGCCAGTCCCGTTAAGGGTTTTCCATTAAAATTCTCCAAAGATAGATCAAGGCAGAACTTACAGTAGAACTTTGTATATTAGCTAGGTCCTCCCAAAGCTCAGAGAGTGACATCCTGGCTCCAATGGGAGATTTACCATGGAGTTGAAAAGGGCCAGGGCTGTCACTAGTGGTGTTTATAGGTATTTCTATAGCTCTCGTTAACGCAGTAGCCGAGTATAAGAGAGAGCAGCATTAAATAGTTGTCTGAGAAAAAAATTAGGCACTTTAGGAATCAAGCACTGCAGATCCACAGTTATGATTCAGCTATTGACGCCTTCTTGGCCTTGAACAAGTCATCACCCTAATTTTCAGAAGTGCTGAGCAACTTCCACTCCAGAGAACTTCAGTTGGAATTGTATGGTATCAGGTATTCAACTTCTCCGCCTCTTTTATCCCCATCTGTAATCAGACTTATCTATGTGAGCAGGGTCTCTGTGAGCTTTCCCGTAACATCTAATGATGCACTGGGAGAAAAGACTTCAGGAGCAGACAATATTTGCATAGACACACCTACTCTGTCTAGGCGTTTAGCAGAGACAGTGGGTGAGGGAATATCTTTTATTGGACCAACTTCTCTTGGTGAGAGAGACAAGCTTTCAAGCCACACAGAGCTCTTCTTCAAGTCTCAGCAGATAGACCTGCTTTGCCAAAGTGTTCAGTTTTGGCTGGTCTTGGGTTACAATTCACTTGTACCTTTTTGATAATCTATGCATTGTTCCCAGATGTACAGAAACCCTTTCCTTCAAAAACTCCGCATTTGATTATTTTATAGCGCTTGCTTTCATACATTTTTTTAAAGTATTGAATGCAGGGGTAAGCAAATATTACACTTATTGTATGAGTAAAGGGCAGCAGAACTGTACTTACTATTCTCTGATTGGGGGGGGTCACCCTAAATTGAACCTCTCTTGCTAAGCAGAGGGTAGTGACATCACTTCCTACTGATGACAATGGGGCTGCTGTTTAAATAGTTGTGGATGCTCTGCACAGAGTTCCATGGAAGTGGCTTCGCGTATCTGAAAATTCTACAGCCACTATTCCTCGTTCCAGACCTGCACAATGATGCGATCCCACCACTCAGTGCTTGTTTCACCCACCCAAAAGCGGCAGTGCACCATGTGCAGATGCTCCAGGAATGCAAACAGGAATCCAGCGTTGTCTGTTTGTGTGACACACAGCAGGTCAGGATTCCAGTTGGGAGCTCATGATGCACTGCTTGGCCAGTCTCGATGTGTTGAGAATGCTCACAACAACCGCGGAGAGCAGTGCAGCATCCATCCTTTCAGATAGAGATGGCAGACGCTCAGGAAACTGGGGCCGTTGAAATATGCCATGGCACATGGTCGGAAACCCATGGAATGATGGGACAGAAATCACTGTATCATGGGATGTTGAGCCCGCACCCATGATTCACTGCCATCTTCTCTGTCCTCCCATAACTCCCCGAGGCACAAGGAGGCGAGTTGCATAGTAGAATAGTTGCCCACAGTGCACTGCGCTCACTGTCGATGCTAGAGCACTGACTGTGGACGTGCTTCAGTGACACAGTAAATGCCATGTTGACAGGCACAAGCGTTATAATTACAGCACTTTTTGATCATCGCTGTAACTTGCGTCGACAAAACTTTCTAGTGTAGACAAGGCTTTAGTGGCAATCCAAAGTAGTGTTTCATTTTCCCAGTTTACTGGCTGGGGGCTTGAGCTAGTTCTGTTTTGTATTGTTAAGAGGAACCCTTTGATATTGAACCTGGACCTTGTTGCTTCCAATTCCACCTGCCAGAAGGGCTACGTCCACTCAACGAGGTGGTGTTGTGAGCATTAATTACAAGCAGATTTGCGAAGCACTAGACTTTTATCACTTCTTGTGTAACGCTGAGGGAGTTAAAAAGCCTGGGCATTCAGAAGGAATTAAAACAACAAAATCGAACATAACAAAGGAGAGAAATCTGCTCACATGAGTTTTGCTTAATGATCATTGCATTTACATCACTGTTTGTAGCTTGAGGAACTAAAAGGTTGAGCTAACCTCTGAAAAAAGCAGAGGAAGTTACAGCTTAATATTGGCAAAGAAAATAAAATAATTTAAAATGGGTGAAGTATAATTTAATTATGTTTACGTGCTTGCATTTCATTGATGGAAAAGGGAGGATTTTAAAGGAGAAGAGGGAGGAAAACACAGAGAATCTAGTTTATTGTGGCCCTAGTTGCTGGGAAGACCAGGATACTAATGCTAACCTCCTGTAAATCTTAGCACTGTGTTTCCATTACATTTTTACTCTGCATGATTCTAGTGTTTCTGTGGAGGCTTCGTACCTGCCTCCCTAATAAACTTATTTAAATATGTATGAACTATGGGGACTCAAATGAGTGACATCCCTTGAAATGAAGGAAATTTGAGAGGGAGGCATCTGAGGGTCTGGGCCTACTGACCTTACTACTTTAAGCCTAACTGACTGTTGGAGCTTTAAGTCTACACTATGTACTCTTGTATAAGCTGACTCTTTCAAGTCAAATAAACAAGCCAACTTGCTTGAAGAAGGGTGTAAATGAGGGATGGCGTGGGTGGTTTATATATGAGTCACAAAGTTGTGCATACACTTTTTCCAAACAGCTGCATGGGGCATGAGGTGTTTGTATCCTGCTTGAATTGCTCTTTGATCTGAGCTGCTGTGGACGTTTCATATGAAAAGAAATGGAACGTATTTTCCCAAGCAGCATAAGGACCTCTCTGACATCAGCTCTCTGGTATCATATATATGCATGCATAAATTCTTCAGTTAATAAGCAAGCAATAATTTTGTAGAGATTTTTTACCCTTAAATTAGGAGGTCATTTTATACATTAGCATACATGTAGTTATTTTTCTAACCATCATGTTAGACAGTCCAACTGTCTTTTTAAATCATTCCACAATTTAATTTTTTCTGCCATAAAAACATCATTAATCCAAGAAGGTTAATGTCGAGAAACTGTGCCCCAAGTATCAGGAAATTCACAGTGAAGGTCCAGAAAGAATCTTGTTTCTCCTCCTTGTTGTATGTAAGCATGATAGTTTGGGCAAACTGGCTCTTCCAAAATAAGAACCGGTTCTAACCTGAAGCAATGTACACATGACAATTAAGTGTGGGAGAACTAGTATTGTCAAAATGAGGATGGAGTGCAAATTTTTGCCCATCCTTAAAACAAGTCACCTGATCCTTCTAAGGTTAATTCACGTGCTGAACTTTGCTATATTTTTAATGGAGACTCACTTGCTTCTGTTTTTTATCTGGGAGCAGAAAGCCCCACCTAGAGGATACTGAGAGCTTTAACTTGCTGAATGGTAGGCATGAGAAGGAAAAAACTGGAACACCCTGAAAAGCAGGCATCCAGAGGCTGTCTCTAGGGTAATTTTAAATATCACTGACATGCTGCTAGTAAGACTTACAGAAATACATTTGGATAAGGATTAAAGATAATTTGTGGTGATTGTAAGTTATATTTGAACTATCCTTTCATGTATGTACAAATATTTTTCCTTCTATTGTTCTGTAAATATAGATCAACTTATTCTAATGGTCCTTTATTTGTTTTTCTTATTTGGCATATACTTAGCCTGTATTACATTAGATAGACTTAAGAATGTGCTCGTTCTGTAATTTCCCAAACATTGTGTCTGTCCTTTATCACTCCAAGAAACAGTGATTGAGAGAGGGAAGCAATCCAATGTGACTACCCTTGAACCAAGCTTCTGCAGCATCAAGAGTGATCACGCAGACCATCTTAACCCTGAACATAGGATATACGAGCAAAATCGGGGTTATTGGGTGGCAATGTAATTCATTAAGTTTTCTCTGAAAGTAAAACATCGAGTTCCCTTCTACATCAGGGGGAAAAAAGAAACACAAAGCTACCCACTGGTCACTGATGTTTCAGAGAATCTTTTTTTGCAAATGAACTGCTGCAGAATGTAGTGCAGTAATTATACCCTTCAGGAATCAATCATTTCCCCCCCTCTCGATAGACAAGCAGAAGGGGAAAAAAGTCATTTTTACTAACACAGCGGGTGTTCAGATGAAATTAGGCCGTTAGCTTTGAAAATATATTAAAAGAAAAATTTTAATTAACCTGTTCCACTGAGTCATAAGATAATATCTGATGCATATAACAGGCAAACTGGCAAAGTATGATAAAATAATTATTTGCAATTAGATATATGTGTTACAGACAATGCTGTAATTAAAATGTACTTAATGTCATAGAAGGTCCTTTATTATCAAAATCATTTGTGGAAGAACTATGGAAGAGATGTGATTATTATCCAGAACTCTGAAAATCTCAAAATTTACCAAAAGACCAAAGAATTTCCTGTAACACTTTCTGTTTTTAAAACAGAGAGTGATATATACAAGCCGCAGGAGTCCTGTTATTTTAGTACCTAATCCATTTGTTACTGGAGTGGTGTTTAGGTCACTTGTTCATTGATATTCTTTTCTTTCAGAATCCCTGAAAGCTGATCTGCAATAAGTTCCAGACTTGCTATTGCCAAGCAATTAGCTGTTAGAACAGGGCATGTTTATAAAACATAAATGGATTTTTGTGCAAATCTGGTGAAGAAGGGGGGAATGACATTATGCAGTTTTTACCATAAAATTAGATATTTTTAATTTACAATTAGAAGAATTGTCCAGTGGTTAGGGCACTAGTCCAGGACTTAGCAGGCCTGGGTTCAATTACCTGCTTTGCTCCAGGTTTCCTGTGCGATGGGGGGCAGGAGGGATCAGTTTGCCTCTGTGCCTCAGTTCCACACCTGGAATATTGCACGCCATTCTGGTCAACCCATCTCGAAAAAAGATATATTAGAATTGGAAAAGGTACAGAGAAGGGCAACAAAAATGATTAGGGGGATTGAACAGCTTCCGTATGAGGAGAGCTTAAAAAAACTGGGGCTGTTCCTCTTGGAAAAAAGGAGACTAAGGGTGGATATGATAGAGGTCTATAAAATTATGACTGGTGCGGAGAAAGTGAATAAGGAAGTGTTATTTACTCCTTCTCATAACACAAGAACCAGGGGTCACCCAATGAAATTAATAGGCCACAAGTTTAAAACAAACACAAGGAAGTACTTTTCCACACAATGCACAGTCAATCTGTGGAACTCGTTGCCAGGGGATTTTGTGAAGTCCAAAACTATAACTGGGTTCAAAAAAGAATTAGCTGAGTTCCTGGAGAATGAGTCCATTAATGGCTATTAGCCAAGATGATCAGGGATTCAAACTTATGTTGTGAGTGTCCCCAAGCCTCTGGCTGCCAGAAGCTGGGAGTGGATAATAAGGGATGGATCACTTGATGACCTCTGAAGCACCTGGCATTGGCCGCGGTCAGAAGACAGGACACTTGGCAAGATGGACCATTGGTCTGACCCCGTATGGCCATATTTATGTTCTTATATGTAAAATGGGGATAATAGCATTTCCCTACCTCACAGGGGTGCTGTGAGGATCATAAAAACATAGGGCTTGATGGCATACTTAACTTGCCAGCACCTCCCTCAGTCTTCTTTTCTCAAGACTAAACATGGCCAGAGTTTTAACCTTTCTTCACAGGTTGGGGTTTCTAAACCTTTTGTGTTGCTCTCCTCTGGTCTTTCTCCAATTTATCCACATTAAAGGTTGTGAGGCACTGAGGTAGTACAAAAATAGGAGTTATGTATGTACAATTGCTAGATAAAATCAGTGCATTTCTTGAGAAACTTCCCATGTGTATGAGAATGTACCTGCCGACAGTCTAGGGAAGTTTTTCTTACCAGACATGTACAATCTTCTCAAAATTTTCTTTATAGCTTAGAAAAACTGTTGTTCATGGTATATTAGAATTTCAATAGGCATTTAATTAATATTACCACAGATTACCATGCAATGTGGGAAATCCTAGCCCCACTGAAGTTTTGTCATTGATTTCACTGGGGCCAGGATTTCACCCAGGGTATCACAGACCTCAGTAGTATTACAGGGGTCCTACACCCAGAATTGTGAACTATCTTTGAACAATGTCCCAAAAGTATTGGATTCACTAGTGGTGAAAATAGTTTCAAAGAAATACAAAGAATCATATTGTGATTTGCACTGGGGTAAATGACCTGTTGGGTCTAGTCATAAATCACGATTGTGGACTGTTTGGGGCAGAGCCTTTGTACTTCCTGTCTGGACAGCACCTAGCACCATGGGGACCTGATCCCTGGTCTGTGCCTCTAGGTGCTACTGTCATACAAATAAAGAGTAACCACGGATGCCATGTTCGTGTCAAATTTATGAGATCATAGACCCACTCAGTCAGAGCATGGCCCTAAGCTCTCCAAGGGGTCTTCTCTGTGTGTATCATTCAGGGGGTGTCCTCAAAAGCACCCTCTCTTAATTTAATTCTGTTGTCACTGAAGTCAGCATGCACTGTTGTACCTGTGTTGATCCCAGGATGTTAGAGAGACACGGTGAGGCGAGGTGCGAGAGACAAGCTTTCAAGCTTCCACAGAGATCTTCCTCAGGTCTGGGAAATGTAGTCAGAGGGTATGTCTGTACCGCAAGGCATGTGAGAACCTGCAGTGCTGGAACCAGGGGGCTTCTTAGCTCCTGATGCCGCCGCATTGCCTTTGAAGTATGTTTTAACTTCCTGTGGGCTTATCCACAGGTAAGATGACGGTGGGCCTGCAATAATAAAGGTGCTGCTGGTCAAGAGTGAAGTGCGTTGAAACTGCCTCTAACCCGGCATCTGAGGCTGATCTGCTAGTAACCTCACCCTGCCTCTCGACCTCTGACTCTCACTTCACCCTCTGGCCTGTCTTGCACTCTGTCAGACCCGTTTGGATGAGTGGTGCCTGACTCCTGCTCTGACCACTAGGTATAACTGCCCCCATCCTGGTCGTGACAATGTAAGACCAGGGTTAGTGGGAATCCAGTCAGAGGACTCTGGATTAGAGAATTCAGGGCTTGAGCATCTAAACTGACCGTTAAGTCCATGCTAAGAGTTTTCTAACGCAGGTGCAAACCTGAGGCTCCAGTGTCCACACTGCAGCATGCAGACCCAAGTCAAACCACCCATCTCCCAGACTCCTTAGCACCCTCCCGAAATGTGGCCTCTCTAGCTCTTTGGTCGTGGTGCACCCTGGGAAAACTTGACTGTCCACCCTGCACATTACAGCTAGGATGTTTGACTGGCCATCGCATCCTGCCAAGCAGGCTTGTAGGTTTGTATGCTCCCAGCTACCGGAGCCAGCAAAATGGAGGCGGCACCTTTTGAAGAACTTCTCTTGCTGGCGCTTTCAGTAGGAGATGGGTGGCGTGTCCGAGACGAGGGTGGACATTTCATCATCATTTTCCAACCCATGAAAGACACCTGAGGTAGCTTATGATGGAGCAAGGGGAGGAGGAGGCGTACCCGGGCATGATGGCCTCAAACTGGCTGATACTACTTATGACACTTGGTCATAAGCCCCTTACATAGACCAGAGAGCAGAACGACACAAGAACAGGAGATGGCGACACACCAGGACATAATGGGGCTGCTCAGTCACTGATGCTGTAGACTCTGGTGGACTTGTAAGTTCGACAGTTCTGGGCTCACTTCCCTCTGCATGCCACTGAGAACTCAACATCAGGACTCCCCTACTCCTTTAAATTCACACGCTGTTTTAGCTGACATTAATTCCCAGTGTAGGAAAGTCTTTAGACTTCCCATGAAATCTCAGTGTGCATTAGCACACTTTTCCACCACACTGCTTAGCTGTACAGGGATATTGGAAGCACGCAAACACAGCTAATCTTGTACATTTCTATCCCTTCAACCAGCTGTGGAATGTCACAAAGCAAAGGACAGCTGTGCCTCATATAACCGAGCAGCAGCAATTCAAAAAGGTCACTGTCCAGAGCTTCCCTCTGCTGCATCCTGCATGCCACAGCAGGAGGCCTGTCTGGCTCGAACCCTCTGGGTCGAGAAGAGGTCCTGGCTTCCCACGGCACCGAACAACTGTGTAGCCTGCTTTACCTTGTCCTCCAACTCAACCTTGTCATCCATGACCTCTTTCTCAGTGTTGAGTCTGGTGTCTGCCATCTCTGGCTCTATGGAGGTATCCATGGGTCTCTTGGTGGTGGAGTGGGGTCGCCGCCAAGGATGGCTTCCAATGCCTTATGGAAGCGGCAGGTCTTTGGCTCTGCACCAAAGCAACGGTTTGACTCCCTAGCCTTTTGATAACCCTGCTGCAGCTGCTTGATTTTCTCACAGCATTGCAGCGTGTCCTATTCACAGCCCTTCTCTGCCATGCCATGAGAAATGTGACCATAGGTATCAAAGCTCCTATGGCTGGAGTGGAGCTGGGACTGCCCAGTCTCCTCTCCCCATATGCTCAGCAGATCCAGAAGCTCCAGTGTGCTCCAAGCGGGAGAGCATTTGCTGTGTGAAGCTGCCGTGGTCAGCTGGGAAGATGTGAGGTGAGCTCTCCATGCTGACCAAGCAGGAAGTGGAATTTCAAAAATTCCTGGGCCTTTAAAGGGGGATGGACAGATGGCTGCAGGGTAGCAGAGTTCAAATTTCTGACCACAGCAGTCAGGGTGGGCATTATGAGAAACCTCCTGGAGGCCATTTACTGTGATATAACCAAGTGCAGTGTCTACACTGATGTTTTGTTGCTAAACGTTTGCTCCAAAAGCTCTACGCCTCTCATCAAGGTGGTTTTATTTTGTTGCTGAATCGGGAGGATTGCAGCACATCCACCACCCCTGTTTAAAAAGCTGACTTTGGCTGACAAAATTCTGTAGTATAACCCGGACTCAGACAGGAAAAGCAAGGGATGTTCGTTACCACAGGCAGTAAATTACATAAAGCAGTTCATGATCCAGTAAGCGAAAGAGTGACCAGCTGCATTGCAACATTTTGACATTGAAGCTACAGCAAAGCTTGCCTCCATTTTGTGGCAATCAGGAGAGAATGAATGGAGTCAATATGTCAGAAAGCTGGCCTGGTCGCTCTTTGTGCATAGCTTTGTCAGTAATTAGGATCACCACATAATTGATGCACAACTGGACTCGTAGCTCTTGCAGCTGGGCCTAGACTGGGCACACGACTGAGAATTGTGGCTTCTCTGTTTTGTTCCAGTTGCAACCTTGAAATCAAATGGGCTCAGATGCCCATAGGAAAAGAACTGCAATAAAGACTTGATGAAGCCTCATCGGCCCCTGCCAGAACTTAAAGGAGGCTGCTGTAGCTAATGGAGTGATGCGTGCTAATATGCAAGGAGGTAGTCTGGGGGCTCATGTAGTTTCTGATCTGAAAAAAGCAGTGGGATGCATCCCCTGAGAGCATATGTTGCTGACCTTGATGCATATATTAGTCAGTAGAGCTGGCCAAAAAATTAAAAAAACGGAACAGTTTTCTATCAGAAAATGCAGTTTCCCTGAAGTTGAAAGATTTGGCTTTGATAAAGTACCAACGTTTTATTTTCTCTTTATCACTTTGATTCATTTCATCCAGTTTTATATTAGATTGACGTATTAATTTTATAATAATATATATCATATTATATTTGTTTCAATGAATTCAAATAAAAGAGATTCAGAATTCTCATTCCGCAGGAAGTTTCAAAAGGTTGGGCTCTTTGTTCTGATTTGGAACCAAGCCATATTTCAGAATGCTAAGTTTCTCACCGAACGGACGTGCTCATTTCTGATTAGCTCCACTAGTCATCTTTGTGACTGAACACATCCTCTCAAGGGTAGACCACACCTCTTCAGGACTAGAGATGTGCACAAGTAGTACAGTAGGTGACCTGCTCTTTTAGCTCCTGGGAACGCTTAGAGCCCCTGCTCTGCTATTTGAGTGGGGTGGGCAAGGCGCTTTCATTTCTTGCCCATCCTTCCTGTTCAACACTGCAGAAGAGGGCAGGCTGTTACTGACAGTGTGGGTACGCACTAGCACTCCAACCCTCTCTAGTAGTGGCTGGGCCATAAACAGGGCTTGATGAGATGCACCTTTTAATTCAGGCACTAAAGGCCTGCATTTTAAGACCCAGAGGTCCCAGATTCAATTCCTGCTGCTAACCACTCCCGCAGAGGTCTGGTGTTACTTGTGCTAAGAGTACGTCTACATTGACGGCGACAAAGTCACCACTGTCAGATTGACAGAGAGGTCAGCGAAGACTCGCTCAGTCAATCCAGAAATCGACGCAGTAAATCCAGCCCCTCACGGGAAACCGGGAACACGGTTTCTGTCGGTGCAGTGCAGCGTAGACACCGGGCAGAAGGGAAGCACGACAGTCGATGGGAGTTACGTAAGCTACTCTGCGTAGCTTGTGTAACTCCCGTCGATTGCCGCCGCATTGCCTGGTAAGTGTAGACTAGGGCTAAAAGAGATTTCGCCAGATCTTTACATTTGACTTACCTTTCATCTCCTTGGAGTTCTGTGTTATGATTACTGAGATATTTGTAGTTGTAAGCCAGAGCTAGCGCTTTTTCTACTTGCAAGGATTCAGTCGTGCGCTACTGCAAAATTTCCCTTGAAGTCAATGGAGGCTAAGCTTTGTTAAAGTGCATGTATCTTTCTAGTGTTGGGACTTTCCGAGAATGCAACATAGTAGCAATCTGCCACTGTGCAATCAGTATTTCTTTATACAAATATTCATTTCTTCAAACTGTAAATAAGTAGTGCAATTGTTTTTAAACACATCAAATTAAAGAAACTTCCAGCAAGAGTGGCAAGCATCCTTGCCTTATAATTTGCTTCCTCACCATGTCCCTTAGGCATCTCCACTTTACACTTTTCAGAAGAACAAAGCGAATGTGCCAAGGCTGCATTGGGATTTTAATGAAAAATAATGAGAATTCATCGCTAATTAGGGCAGCAATTAAAATATAACGCTTGTTGCTGGGGCCCTGTTAATTAGGTTGTAAATTGCAGATGTAGACGTGTATCCAAATCCACATTACTGTAGTCTTAAATTAATTTGTATATCTAAAAACAATAATCAAAGTATACTGGCATTTATACATGGCATTGCAATAATCATTTGGCCTGCTTTAGAAGAGTCTAATAATCCCTGCTGTTACTGGCTGTATTGTATGTTCTTTGGGTTGCTTTTAAGACACGAGGAGCATATAAATGGTCATGGTCTATATCCCAGAAAGATATCAAAAAGCTTTGCAATTTTAATAGCTAGTCCCTTGTCAATATCCACTGACTTTGCTGCCCACAGGGTTGGCACAGATTCAGGATTGCTGATTCAGGATGTTCATACTCTGCATAGATAATACTTTGTTTAGAATCTTATCTCAGAGTCAGAAAATTATTCCAAATTTAGGATCAGCGTTGCACTCAACTCCTCAGTGATCTTCACATCCCATGCAACTGTGTTTTGTGAGGGTGATCCTCTCTATCGCACTCAGGCAAAGAGGGGCAATAAACTTGTACCAGTACAGGGAGGGAAGTAGGTGATGCATGTCTTACCAGGGGATCTTAGCAGGAGAGGTGGCAGGCAGAGAGCATGGCAGTATTAGATGTTACTGCACACCGGGGTTGCTGCACACCAGCTTTGCGCTTCAGATTGAAGCAGCCTTGTGGCTGCTCTGCTTTATAGCCGTCACTCTCACCAACTTTACCCAGGCAGCCAGCTGCAGAATATTGGCAACGTGGATTTTTATAACATCCCTTTATGGCCTAGCCATGCCCATTTTGAAGTTCATATCTCAGCTCCCAAAGCTTTCCACCATTATGGCAACCACTCGATCTACTTTGCTCAAGGAGAGAATCACCTTGGAGGTGTACAGTGAATCCAATTCACTGGTGGTAAAGTTTAGATCCCAATTGAGATAGGCTCAGCTGCCGACAGAGCAGAGCATCAGGCCTTACGTGTACATGCCACATTCAGGTGCACATACAAACATATTTCCAAACGTACGTGCCTGTGCTGAGTAAGGGTGTGCTGATGTGAAGACACTGCGCTATGTGAACATGAGTTCGTCGATGGGAGAAACGCAAGCTACCTTAAATAGCTGGCATCTCTCCTGTCAATCGCCGCTGCCAGTGTAGACCCGGCCTTAGTTTTAGGATTCTAAAGGAGGTATAGGCTTCTACAATCAGCTAGCTCTGGTTGGCCCTTAGGCAGGGCTTAATTTGTAATGAAAGAGGTGCCTGGGCTTAAGCAATTAGGGGTCACGACTCAAGCAATTTTTTTTTACATTCATAACTGAGGCAGCAAGCCCAGAGGTGGTGGAGCTACGAACTGCCACCGCTAGAGGTGTTAGGCTCAGCCCTGGCACAAATTAAGCACTGCCTTTAGGGCTAGCTCAGGCTAAGCAGCTGGGGTTCTCTTGCGGATGTCTAGAGACTTTAGGGGACAAGGTGTTTCAGCAGCACAGAGATCCCTTGTTCCTGTTTGTTTTAATCCCCCTCTTGCCACGTGTGTGGACCTGCAAACTCAGTTGACAGGAGGAATCCACCTGCATGACTCATCTTCCTGGGGAAGAGAGCAAAACAACGGAGTGTTTAGTTCTTATGTTGACAAATCCCTAATTCACATTTGGGGAGTTTCCAGTTGTAAAATCTACCCCTAGCCTGTCAGGTGCGGATGGGTCTTCTCTTTCAAGAGGGGCATAACAATTCCTGTAGAAGAGCAGCTCTTTACCCTAATTCCCCCTCCTTTATGGCAATTATGGAATACGTGGGGTGTGATTTTTTTATAACCATGTCACTGCAACTGATCAAATATTACATTACACTACAGGCCCCAGGTATTACAAGCAAGATTAATGCACGCAGCAACTCACAAACATTCAACAGTCTAAGCACTTTCTTATTCTAATACCTATTTTATCAGTATAAAGTGAGCCAGACTGATCCCAGCTATACACCTGTCAGCAGGACTTTAGCAGGAGCTGGCCTGTTAGCATCACTGATTAATAAAAGGGAATTGTATAAGAAAATTTATGGAAAACTCAGTTGGGGGCTTAAAAGTTTTGGGGTTGTAAAGCCTTCATAAACGTCACATTTAAATGATGAAGGATAATTGATTATCTCATTTCAATCTGTCTGGATTTAATTAGAAAACCGTTTCTGTAATGTGGTGCAGATATAAAGAAAAGTGGTAGTTAAGGGTAATTCAGGGTAATTGTGGTTGTTGAGTACACAGTAGCAACACAAAATAGCAAACTGCCAGACAATATGAATATATATATTTACATGCTCTGCAGAGGTATTTAATTGGAGTTAATGGTTAACAGAACCTCCAGCCACTTTTAACAAGCGAAGGGTCAGTGGCTACTGCTGATCTGTTCAAACTTGAAGGGAAAAAAAAGGTGAGAAAAGTTGCTCATTTTTATTCATAGACTGTCAGAAGGGACCAATACGATCATCTAGTCTGACCTCCTGCACAACACAGGCCACAGAACCTCACCCACCCACTCCTGTAATAAACCTCTAACTTACGCATGAGTTAAAGTCCTCAAATTCAACTGGTAATTCAAGAACAAAGTAAACTGATCTTCGTGTAACTCCATCAGCTACGACAGAGTTACATAAGAGAGGAATTGGGTCCAGTATTTGTTTCTGTGGTCAGCTGCTGCTGTGTGAAGGATATTTTGCAATACACTTTAGTTTAAGGATGAAGGCAAAGTGACATGATGTATACGAAGCTGGTAAATATCAAGGCTATCAAATGATCCTATTAGGGAATTGAAAGAACAATGAGAGAACTAGATAGAGATACTCAGAACGCATCAAATGTATCTCATTTTTAACTCAAAAATTTTAAGTAAGGTCACAATTGCCATTCTTTTCCAAAATTATTGCTATGCAGTAAGGTTTATGGTGGCATTTGTAATATCTGAGGTGTTTCAGTTACTTTAACTCCTATACCCAAAGATAAATTCCTAAACATCTCTCATGTGCATAGGAAGTCTTGGGACCAAATCCAATTTAATATATTGGATATAGTCACATTTATTAAACTCCATACTTCCATTGCATGGAAGAAGGTCTTTAGAACTGCAGCAAAGAAAGCTGACTGCTACTATGGAAAGACCCTAGGAAATATAATGCTGATTATATCTACAATGTCTGTTTTGCAGAGATTTTTATTAAAATAAATGCATTTTTTTGCAATGACTAGTTCAAAGTAAACTGTCACTGACAGCATATGGTGGAATTGTGATTATTTTTAACACCGCACCATGGGAGCACCTGGTGCTTGTCAGACAAAAATGAGAGATCCCTTGCCCAAGAATCTTGCAATTGAAAGTTATACTTAATACGCAAGTGATGATCTTAAACAAGGGTGATGGAAAAAGGATATGGTGGAATGAAGGTTAGAACGATGGAAGATCGCAAGCGCTTATTGTTACATTCATATTATCCTAGCTCATCTTGAATTAAATTAAATTCAAGATGAACTAAGAGGATGTGAATATACATATTATATGTGTATGAATGTGTTGGTGAGTAGTTCTTGAAACATGCATCACATCAACATCCATTCAGCGAGAGGGTGAAGCCTCAGGACCCATTAAATCCGCACTGTAGAAGAGTCTTTCCATTCTCCAAGACAGGTAATTATGGTCATTAATCATGTTTATTATGACAGTGCCCAAGGAGCCATGAAGAATGGGACCCCCCCTCATACTAATAGAGGAAACTGAAACTCTCTCATTGTCCCTTTAGGTAAACCTCTCTTTTGGTGTCCAGTATAAAGAATTTAGGGAAAGCATGGAAAGAGGTTAAATGATTTATTTTAGTAGGAATAGTCACCTCAGAGTTAATATAGTGTAAAGCACAAGCTTGAAGTTTATTAAAGTAACTGTTTAGTTGTTTTATTGTTAGTGTAATATCACACTTACTAGGTCTCTATGGGTGAGATCCAAAATCCCCTGAAGCCCATGAGCGGCTCTGGGGCTCAAGCCCTTGAACTGGAAAAATAGATGTATTAACTTAGTATTTTAAAAATAGCCCCTGGCTCTGTTCTAGCACTTCTCACTAGTAGAGCTCAAAGCGCTTTACAAGACAAGATGAACTTCATTAGTCCCATTTTACAGGTGGGGAAACTGAGGCACAGGGAGGGACATGATGTGCTGCAGGTGACTCAGCAAGAGAACCAGGACTAGAACACCAGTTTCTTAGACTCGGGCTGTGCCTCATCCACTAGGCCATGCTACCACGTACTCAGGGTTTCTTGGTTGGAAATCATAAGGGCAATGTTATTGCACACATACCCAATATCAGAGCATAAAGATTAGGTAATGGTAAGCACCTCCCAAAGTAGCCATCTGTAATCCTCTCATGTCATAAACTGCAATGTGATTAAATGGTGAAACTGTCTCTCTGAATGGGCACAAAGGGGTCCCACAGGAATAAATATAAACATGCAATAGTCAGCAACACATTTGTACAAAGTATACTCCCCATATGTGCTAATACAGATGGAAAGAAGCAAAGAACAAAACGTTGGTGTGGCCATTAGCAAACCTGCCATTGGCTTCTGGGGAATTATTTGTTGCTCTTTAGCAAACTTTGCAAGGCTGGTTAGTGTCTATCCTATTCTGAGTTTCATGGATCTATTTTTTAAAGAGAACTGAATGACCCCTGATGAGGATGCTTAGACAGGTAGGTCAAGTGCAGTCAGAGACACCTAACTGATGAGAACATACCTGCTTTCAAGCAGTGTGACATTTCTGAAATTTGCCATAGCTACGTTGTACTGTTACATGCCATGTTAAAGGCAAACGTTAGGGAGGGAGAGGAATTGTTTAAGTTTAGTACTAATATAGG